>VZSF01007302.1:487503-568338 GCA_013398295.1 Chionis minor
CCCACAAAGAAACCCAAACCCACAATAAAACCCAGGAAAAGACTGCTTCTGTAATTCACCTTAAAATTTTAAAATATTTTTTCAAGCAGAGAAACACCTGATAATTCAGGGTAGGATTCCCATTAATGGTCAAGATACCCAAATTTAAGACTGCAGGTTAACGAACATGAATGTAGGTGCCTCTCTGTGCACTAGGTGTTTGTTTAAAGCAGATTTAATCAACTTAAGTAAGCGGGGCTTAAAGAGTATAAACTTTCCAGGGCCTAAGCCTATGAATTCAGAATCTTTTTTGAGGTCCTGGAAAAGGCAAGTAAACAGCATCACTTTGGATGATTAAATCTAACAGTTAATACAGTAAATCCATTAACAATACCACAGAAGCTCTTCAGGGCATGAACTGACTCCCATTTCGTGTATGTGTGGGACCTAGTGTTTTGAGATCTTCTTAGCAGGTTTTAGATCTGATTATAAAGAACCCAAAGATAATGATAACACTGATTCATTTATGTCCTTGTCACCCACATCCTTAAAACACTCCTGGATTATTACTGTGTCTACTTCTCTATCTAAATGTTCTCCAAACCTGACAGCATGAATGAACCTTTCAAGTATAAAAATGGAAATGATGAAACAATTTTCTCTGGAACAGGCAGTAACAATTATATATATTTTTGGTCCCACTACATTGCCAGATTAAAAGACGTAACTATATTTATCATTACCCATGAAGCATCTGAAGTATTTCACTGAATGAGACTGAAAAAATGTAGAAAATGTAGGAAGGAATATGTGAAAGGAAAAAACAGATGAGGTATAGAAAGAAGTGATTGACAAAACATCCTGCTTACCTAAAACAACAGATGCAAGGGAATACAGGGAAAGAGTCTAATAATTGAAGATTTTAGAATTATACAGCAAATTATGTCTAACTAAAGAAAAAAATACTGTATTGTCAGGGGCATGGATACATATCCTAATAGAACATTCCATCTCTAAATGTTGTGTTTAGCTGTTGGCCTTCTGTGAACTCTCTCCAGCTTGTTGGCATTTAATGCCTTTCGCCCTACAAGCTTTCAGAAGCAGGATCACACAGACATTCATTTAAGCTTTTGTCAATAGTGCTGCAGTAATTTATTGACGAAACATGATTTGGGATTCAGAGCCTGGGTCATCCAACAATTTGCAACACTGCAGTGAGTTAATCCAGCCAGTTATTTTACGATTTTAAGAACAGGTTATGCAAATCTGCCAAGAATGGGTTCAGTAACCCTTCCTGCCTGATGAGAAGGGACAAAGAAGGCAAATTCTTGTGATCCTCCTAGTTTTAGTGTGCGGAATGAACAGCAACAACAACAAAAAATCCTGGTTTGCTGCAGACCATTGCTTTCCTCTTTTACACTTTAATTTTTTCTTTTCCTCCAGTAAGGGTTGGATTTTTTGCATTTTGAGTGCATGAAAAAACAACATGAAATCCACACAAAATCTTCATGTTTCATCTACTCCACTTGAAATCACCTATAAATAACAACTCCCTGCTGTTAACTTATGCAAAAGTGAAGCCCCTTATTCTGGGGTTTTGAAATTCAGCATACCTTGATTCACTATCACTCATGCCCCCACCCCTACAGAACAACTATTATATGCTCCCTGTTGGAGAAACTGGCGGGAAAAGACCTAAATAACCCATACTAGTTCAGTGCTTATCCTCTTGGCTCCAGTTTGCTTGGGACATAATAGTTATGAATGCAAAAAATTTTAGAATAACTATTATTCAGAGTTAAAAAGGAAAAACAATACAATCTAATTTCCAGAATTATTCTTTGTACAGGTATTTGCCCTGATTTGTGTTAATGCAGTGAATTTTTTGTTTTCTGCCTGGATTTATTGATTTCTTTATTCTTCATTAGAACATCTGTTTATTCAAGGCCTGTACAAAACAAATAGACCTATCTTCTCTCACTTAATACCTTTTTTGTTCATTTGGTCTTCTTCCATTGCATTTGCTGTTTAAAACAGAAGGGGAGGAATAAAAATCTGAAGAGAGAAACAAATACTAATTAGGGTAGCAAAAAAAACCAAACCAAAAACATTAAATAAGAATCTGTTTGAAGACAAAGCAAGCTTTTTCTCACCAGACAAGGAAAAAGCAGGTGAGCACTTAAATGCTCTTTTAATACTCCAGAGAAAACTGATTTCAAACCCTTCTCCAGTCTTCCATCTCCACATGTATTACACCTCCCTTGTAACTAGGTAAATTCAAGAATAATAAGCTCAAATCCCATGTTTGCCTCAAATTTGGACATCGTTCTGGCATAGTGGCCTGACAGGAGAAAACTATCCATGACCACCTCTTCACCTCCCCCGTACTGGCACTCCTGTTTCTGCAGCCAGACAGAGGAACTGGTTCAGAAGAAAGAAACATACACACAAAAAGCTAATTAGTTTCCAGCTGATAAGATCTCTAATCTCTTTCTTTGTGCAACCATGTGAATGCTAGTATAGCATAAAAGCTCCATGCAGAGTGCCAGCTTGTGCTGGATTGAAGTGGCTGTGTACCTACAGCTTGAGAATTGCATTGGTCTGTTTTTGAGAAATACTGCTACATCTCATGGTTTGTTACCTGCAAAGGATTATGAAACTCCCTGGTGGGGGGTGTTGCAGAAGAACAATTTCTTTTATAAATCAGTACTCATTTTCAGCTTCTTTTCCCTCTTCCTTTATTCCTTGCTGAGCAAATATTGTATGACTGTCCCATGAGATGTATACATAATATTTCTGACCTGAAATCTTCAAGATAATCCAGTGCCCGCTGCTCGATGTGTTTCCAGCACCACACACAATGGGCGGACGGGTGTTTTCATAGGTGAAGAAGTCTTCAGCAGCTGTTAATTGCTTAATAGAAAGTATCCTTGATGCTAGCGAATTTGTTGCTCGTGATCTAGAAAATTTCATCCTATATGACCAGGGTCATTACAGAATTGGTGAACTTATTTTGTTTTCCTGTTTAATTGATTTCACAGAGGCTTTACCTGTGTGCCTCAACACCTCCACCCTCTTTTCCCTGTTTTTATATTTTCCTACAAAACATGCCTTTAGTTTTTCAACTTCACACTTTCAAAACTCTCCCATCAAAACTTTCCCTTCCTTCTTCATCCGAAAAACCAAATCAGTCATTTGCACACTTCCTACCAGCCTTGCTTTTTTTCTGTGTTTATTCTATGATCCTGGCTCTGACTTTAGGCTGCAACTGTGTTCTTGTTTTTTCCTTGACAGTGCAAGAATTTTTTTCTTTTATTAAATTAAAAAAACAGCCCATAGTATCCATTTTCATTTCCAGCTACTATTGTTTCCCCCTTTCTTTGTCTGCAGTTGCCGCCTGTAGTTCCTCTCCCTTAATTCCATTTTAGCCTCCCTCACCTCTGTTTTTGCTTCATGCTCACTTCAGTCACCATTCTCACCACTATGACTCATATCTCCTTAACCAAAAATCAAAATCCACATATTCTCTCCTCTCTCTTGACCTGTCAGCCATCTTCTCTACAGCTGATCAGGCACTTCTTCAAGATTTCCCTTCCTAAGACCCATGAGTTTTTCTTTTCCCATCCTTCTCTGATTTCATCAGGCACTTCTCATTTCTTTCAGAGGTTCATTGTTCACTCTCTTTCTGCTCTTTTATGATAGTTATGCCCTCACTTTCCCAGATAACTCAGGGTGTCCAGGTAGATTCCCGAACTCTACAGTCTGAATACCTGTATCCTAGATGTCAATGCAGTCAGGTTAATCAAATCCCTTCCATGGTCTCTGTTTTTTGAGTAAGTCTTGCTTGAGGCTTAAAACCCAAAAGGGCTGCAGCAGAGTCCTTAGTCTTTTCACTAAATCATTGCACTATTTTCTTTGTCAGCCACTAAATAAATATCACTATCACACTGATCCATCAATCCATTGAACTGGAATCTCCATCAACATAGGAATATTTCATCTCTAAATTCGTCTGATCATCTTTGAAGATGTTATCTTTTATGTGTCCAAGAAACTCTTACTCAAGTTCTCAACCTCTCACAGACTGATTTCCACTGTATTTTTCCTTTGTTGTTGATCTCACATTAAACCCAGCAGAGGCTGCTTTCTCTTTCACTCCACAACAACATCTCACTACCTCCCATGTCCTCTCACCTGACGTTTGTTTCTAATGCCTTTTATGAAGCTCACCCATCTTCTTCCATTTACTAACAAGCTGTTAACTCCAAACTAAATTAGTTAGATCACTCTCAATGACCCTATTATTTAATTGCCAGCGGCTTTTTTACTCTGCCTGTTCTCCCTGTCTCTGCTGAGATGGGCTTCTTACTCATAATAGTAAAGCTATCTTGTTGCTCACCTTCATATCTCTCTTTACATCTTTTCTTTACCAAATGCCTCAACCGGTCAGTGGGTTCTGTGCTCATGAAACTGCCCATTGTGGTGACCAATGTTATATCATTGGTTCCTTCTGTTCTCTGCTTCTCTATCTACATCCAGCCTTATTTTTGTGTCTTACACTTTGTTGAAAGTTCCTTCAGTAAGACATGATATTTTCTTCTCTATTTTCCACTTTAGAGTTCTCTGTGTTTCTCCAATATGCCACAGGATTTGTCAAAATCACAAAAATCCTATGGATAACTGAGCTTTTGTGTCTTGTCTAGTAACACAGAATCAAACACAAGGGAGAAAAGTCTTTGCCTTTCCTTTCCCACAAATAAAGCCCCAGAAAAACAGAGTAATGATTTTTGTGCAGGTTTTAGAAAATAATGGTGCTTCACCCGTACTTCCAGAGTAAGATCAGATTGTACTTTTGATGGAGTTTAGAAATGAAGCTTTATATGTTTTGCTTCATGTCATTTCACTTCTCAGTCTTACTCTCAGCAATTTATATGGAAATGCTGGTCACACTACTGTGGAGTGAGGGTATGCCTAGGGACAAGAATAGAGGAGGCTATGTTCAACCCGTTAATCATTTCACCATCAAGATCTGTCTTTCAGAGGAAAATCTGTTACTTAATTTTTCACATCTTAACTGGGTTTCCCAAGGGAGAAATAACTCTACCCTTGGAACTGTGAAGTGATTCAGGAGCTTCCAGAACAGACTTAGAAGACTTCAGATCCATTGTTTTCTGCTAAAATTAGTGTGCAATTTTTAACTTTTTCTTTCTAGTTTGACCCATTAGAAATGTCATAGCTTATTCATAGATACAACATTGTTCAACTACTAAATGGCTGTTCATCCTATACTGATGTATCAAGAATGTTTTCCAGGTATCTCCTGGTTGATCAAGTGTTCACAATTACTGAATACCTAAAAATAGCTTAGATACCTACTGAAACTTCCTTTTATCTGCATGCTTGTTTTCTTGCATCTCTGTCCAAGAACTGATATTACAGATATTTCTTTTTCCTTCCCTCATCTAGTCCCAAGAGGAATAGTTGCTAAATGATAGCTATCAAAGATTTTACAGTCTGGATCCTTCTTTGGGTTAGAAAATGCTAGAACACAGAGCCCGTAGATCACAGAGGCTCATCAAAAGCACTAACATCTGTGACACTATTGCAACAAGATAAAATTTTCTTATTGCCAGATATTTTGACACCATTGCGCTCAACTGCAATTTTGTGACATCAGTACATTAGTAGCACAGGATTTTATGTATCGTGTCTGGCATTAGCCACCACTTGAAGATCCGTTTGCAAATCTAAAAGACCTCTTGTGACTCTATGACAAAGATAAGATGAATGTTGTGCTTGAAAACACATCCTGTTTTTTTCCTTTTATTATTATTTTTGATTTTTATTATTTTTAAGAATCCTTTAATAAAAAGGCATTTACCGCTCCCCACAAATCCTTCCTCACGCAGTACTACTGAATTATTTCAACCACTTCTGAAAATATTGATGCAAAGCTGACATAAATCAACATAAATACGGCAGTGTGTTTTGGACCAAGCCCTTCTTTCAGTATCAGCTAAACTTATTCTATAATCAATGCACTAAAAACACAGAGGCAAAGGTATAGAAGCTGAATAAAATTGGATCTGGTACTGTGAGTCACATGATGCAGGAATAGAAGCTGATTTTCTTTACTCGATTACTTCTGAGTAGCAATAATTATTAGGAATCTATGAGGTTACAGAGTGTCAGTGCTGCATGAAAAAACCTTCAGGTCATCGTGTCTAATGCAGCCATTGGTGGGAAGTCATGCTGCATTGTTACTACCTAGTTCTCCCTGGTGGCACAAAATGTGTTTTGACATGAGCCTCTCGCCCGTGCAAGGCTGTCTGGTTTATTATTCAATGCAAGTCCGTGCTAGACAAGTAATGCACACCCTGCTAGCAGCAGCAAGGGGCCAGAGGAAGCTCTGTGTCAGTGTATTGCAAATACTAGCTCTGGAACACACAAGTTTCATGTCCCATTCATTTGTTGTCACCAGACAGTGAATCATCGCTTTTGTCAATCTGCAGAATGACAGTGGCATTGCTGTTGACCGGCTATCCTTCAGATACTTCACAGACACAGTCTTTTAAATGCCGTTCTTTTTACCTTTTGCCATATCGAAGTTTTTGGCAGTATGGTTTTACTCTCCAAATTCCATTTGTTTTCTTGAAATTCCTCTTTGCTGCTGCTTATTTTAATCTCAGCTTTTATGAGCTGCTCAGCCTGAATATCATTGCTATGCATGAGTTCTAAAGACAAACAAAAAAGGCAGGTTTGTTTATTGAAGCTATTCACATCTGCAAAACAGGAAAACTTTTCACTTTTCTCCCAGGGGCAATATAATCTTTCAGAGAAGGTAACAATAACAGGAGAAAAGATATAAATTAGTTATGCTTCTAAATGTATTTGGACAAATAACAAATGAAAAAAATCTTACAGAGAAGCAAAGAGCAGTTTTAATTCCATTCTACGAAAATGTACTTATTTGCAAAAAAGTGTCAGTCAATGATTTTTTTTTGTGAAATGTAGCAAGTTCTGACTTACTCCCTACTTCCCACCCCATAGTAACACTGACCTGAAATCCCTCTTCCATTTTCAACTGACTACCTCGTCTGGTCAGGAAATAGAGGGTATTTTACCCTTGGACACGTAGATCTCATAGTGAAAAGAGGGCAAATATCCTTAAATGGGCCCAGAATCCAAATCTTTCTTTTAGAGGATTCCCTTGTAAGTACTCATGAGTTGTTGATTCATGTCCCAGTATAAAGGGCAGGAATGGCAGCCTCTGAGAAACTCCTAAGGAATACTTAATCTCAAAACAGATCTCTCTGATCCTAAAAATATATCTTCCTCAAACAATATGGAAATTTGGAAGAGGAAAGTGATTACTTTTCAGTGAGCTTGCACCCTCCATCCAAATATCTTACTCATTGCTGATAGTCCCACAATATGATTTCACTCAGTCAACACAGGTTTCATGACCTACAAACCTGTAAGATACAACACACCCTGATCACGTTTTCTGAGAGCGTCATTGCTCAAGGGTGGCACAGTGAAAAGGTAATTGGAAGATAAAGTCTCACTGCACCTTCCAAACCCTTCCTCAATGCCTCCAAACTCGTAGGGCATCACTGTACTTCAATAGCAGGAAGTAGCTCTGACTTTGGTGGATGTATTTCAACAGAGATTTAGACAAGGAATACTTAAATCTATAATCATTCAGGCAGTGATTTCATAAGAAAACATAGGCTCGCACTACAGTATGAAGACTGAGAAATTAGTCTTTATTTCTCAGCAATATCAGCACAACCCCACCCACACACAGCCAAGGTTCTGGTTCTTCATCTTTATTCACTAATATGCAGCAACTGCATATTTGCAATTCTATGTGTTTATTCAATGAAAAATTATCCAATGAAGAATAAAGTTCCAACTTCCACTGGATTTTTTTCTCGTTAATCTCTGTACAAGTATAAAAACTTTCTTAAATTTAAGATCTGAAACTCAAGAACTTTTTAAAATATGCTTGGATAATGATTTGCCTAATAGGGTTGTGATTTGGCCAGGATATACAAATAGAAGTATAGCTTAAAAAGACAGATCAAAATAGAAGAAGAAAGTACTTCTTTATTTCCCGTATAATGCACAGTTACACATGCATAGCTTATTCACATGGCAATGAAATAGTCCATGAAATGAATGCAGAAGAAAGCAGAAGTCATTTATTTCTAGAGATATAACTCCAAATTAATTTTATTTTTAGGTGAAGGTGAATTTTTCACTGTTTTCCCTCTTGGTTGCCTGAATTCCTCTTTCTCATTTGTGCGGTTCATAAGCAATTGATGTTTATAAGACAAATTTGAAATTTTTGTATCCTAACACTGACTGTGAGAAGGTCACCATGAAGTGGGCACTGCCTACTGAGGTGGCGGGATGAGGTGGGAAGAGCAGATCAAAGCTAAGCTTTAGTTATTCTAAGAAATGCTGTTTGTGCATATTTTCCCTTTGCCTTTGAAGAAAAGCAACAGAGAGTGATTTTCAGGAGCGTACATTTCCCCTGCTCCTGTTAGTTCAGTAAATGGTGGTAGTAGTTCAGTAGAAAAATCAGAACCTGTCGTTTATCCTTTCAGCTTCTTCACAAAATTAAGGTTGGGAGAAGTCTAGATGTAATTTTAAAAGTTCTGGTTGTAGTAATTCATCCTGCTACAATGAAAAAATGTCTGGTCTGGGGGCATATACTTACACCAGCTATCGTAAGGGGTCCAGGGGACTAACTCATCCAGCTGTGCTGAATCACGAGCATGTGCTTCCAGATTTCCAGGAGGAGTCCTGAGACTCCTATGTTGTGGAAGATACTGACATCTGATGTATGTTATCTGTTAGACCTCCTGTTAGGCAGAGAGGAAACCAAAGGAAAGGAAACAGCAAAAGTTCAATGTCTGCCTAGAGAATTCAAGTTCTCGTGGAAGACAACTGACAGGCTGAGCTGTGCAAGGAAAGCCCGAAATTGCCAGAGATTTCATTCAGCTACAGTCACGGCTATTAGTCGTCCTATTTTCAGAAGCACCACATTCACTCATGATTAAAATTTATATTTAAAATACTGGAGTGTTGGTCTAACTCTTTTTCTTATCACCACTTATAGGGGTAGATGGGAAGGATGCATTAACATCTACGAGAAAAGAAGCAAATTGGTTTCCATGCATCACAAAGAGCATGAAAAAAGACAAGGACATCTTGAAAATAAATATATGCACTTAGCAGAGTAACGGGTATAGGCCTTGGAGTATAAGTGCCCTTACAAAGAATTAGGTGCACAAAGTTGAAAGTAGTATGAATTTTATTTTATTTTTTTTTAAATATGAGACACTAAGCTCTTAAAACTTGGATTCATAACCAAAAAAGCACTGCCCCTTCTCCTTATTCTTATTCTTCCATGAGACAAATTATCTGGAGAAAAATCAAACCCAAAATCTCACTGGCTTAAATACGTAGAGACAGTAAGTTACATTTTCTTACCTGGAAAAGTGGCGGTACTAATAATAGGATATTCCAAACTGAAGAAACAAAGACTCAAACTCAGGCAGTTACATGCTACATTCAAGCAGGGCTTGTTTTATCTGGGGGGTAGTGGGGTAGGCATGTCAGTTTTATACCTCAGGATCTCTGATTTAATCAAAACAATCAAAAAGAAAACAAATCCTTATGAATAGCTTTCACCAGATTTCAGACTTTTTTTTTTCCCCAGGGAACAATTGTCCCAAGCCAGAAAGATTTAATCAGAAAAAACTTTTTTGCTTTTGTTGTTTTGCTCTAATCCTGTGTGTATCCTCTTGTCTTGCTGTAAATAGATGTCTTCTACCATTTCTCACTACTTCATTTTTCCCAAAGTCAAAAAGAAAAAAAAGTCACTGTAGGTCATTTTGTACTTTTAAATGTAACTTATATTTCTAGCTGTTGTCCATAACGTGTACACCACCAGATTTTTAAATATATATTACCCCAGATGAAAGCTAAATATCGACCTGGTAATGCACTGTTTGCAAGACTTATTCTTATAGGTCTCAACTAGGCAAGGCTTGATGTACCTTTTTTTTTTTGGTGCTGTGTAGATTTAAATACATGGCATATGAGTTACTGGACGTACACAATGTCATAGTCTGTTAAATGAAAATATTTCTATTGTTTTGAGGATTTTTATGTTGGTCTGAAGCCTACTGAAATAAATCAAAGGGTTTCAAGCTATGTATTAGTTTTGCTTCAGGAAAAACTATAAAAAACCTTTATAAATAGGCTATTGGTTTCCTTCGCAAGCTAGCTAATACACATAATTGGGTGCATTTGTTGTCATCTAATTACAGCATATTGGGCATAATGCAGCATTTTTGAGAACTGTGCCATAATTCTGGTCATGTCTCATAAAATTGTCTCATAAAAGGCAGAAATAATCTTCTCAAATAAATAAAAGAGAAATAAAAATGTCTGAGGGGCATTAAATGAAAAAAAGGAAAAAAGCGTAATAGGAATGGATAATTGATGGCATTTGGAGGAATGACGGAGAATACTGGTAATGCACAAAAGCAGTTTTATTAGAAATAAAAGTTGTTTCAGTCTCTATTAAGATGACAAAAGAAGGGATTTTTCTTACTCTTTACAGTACAGCTGTATATTTGAGGACCTATGTCAGTGTTTCATTTCAGCCTTGCAGCTTCTGATGGTGAAGATTTCACCTACTCCCGGCTTCTCAGCAGGGAGACTTGCAGAAACTTCCGTGTTGTGCTGGGACATGAATCAAAGGGCAGCTGTAGGATGGGACATGGGATTGCTCAGGGCACTGGTGTATTGCCATTAACGCTGGCTTGGTATATGCTGCCCAGGAGGGAGATATGTGGAGGGGATACAGAATGTGACATCAACAGTGCCACAGCTGCTGGAGAGGACATGTTTGAAGTGAAGGAGACCTTCCCTGCTTAATTAATCTTTGGACCTAGCCTTACACACTCTTGCAATAAAGTCAACATAGTCTCAGTATGTCTAGAAAGGACAACGGAAAAGAAAACAAACCAGAGTGGTTGCGTGTGTGTTTAACTAGGTGCCTTCCCTCTCAGTGAGATGGGTGAGCTTGCCTGAAATCTGGTTTAATTTCATTTACACGTATTAAATCACTAAGGAGGTTCAGTCAGATTTTCACAGTCAATGCCGGTGCCCAAGTGAAAAACAAAAACTGCCAGGATGCTGCTACGTTGCTGTTTGTTTCTAATGGAGCATGGGGAAGCACCATTGCTTTTTACTAACTCCAGGCATTGCTCAATAGTGATAAAGCTTTGTCAGCCCACAGATCTTGAAGTCTAAGGGATGAGATTGTTGGAGCTATGCCGAGGGAGTCCACTTTCTGAAAAATCAGGGTCTTCTGCATCAACAAGTTGAGCACATGGAGACATAAATTTGTCTGTCAAGGTATCGGACCTCCTTGGAAACACACTCATCTTGGCCACCAAGTGTTGTCTGTGACAAGCCAGGAAAAAGCACATTGTTCCTAGGGTGTGGGGTTGTCACCAAGTTATTATATGATGTATATTTAATAGAAGGACCTTTTTTGCATATTCTGTATTCATATTAGCTTAGCCAGTAGTTATCAGCTGTGTCAATACTAATACATTAAACAGTGTCATTAACAATTACTGACCAAGGTAAATTACATGCTCCCACCATGACTATGCTGTTAAATTCTCTAGACCTTCAGGTAGAGTGATTGTACTCAAGCTGTATGTTGGGGTAGAGTCCCTGGTCTAGCCTAATGGCTGAACTGTTAGCAGTCTTCTGTTAGTAGGTCAGAATTTATCTAATTTAAATAATCTAAAAATCAGTCATCTAGTCTAACCTAGTCATCAAGCTCCTTCATAATCAGCAGAAAGACACAGGCATCTTTAAAAAGATGACTCATTGTGCTTTAGACAGTTATTTTATTATGGATTGACTTGGAAGAAATCTGTCTCTCCCTCGGACTTCTAAGGGAAATTACATGACTGGCCTAATTCTCAATGGCTAAAATCAGGTTGGATGAATCCTTTTTTCCATACCAGTTCCATGATTGCTGTCAGTCACAGGAAACTGATCTTAGAGATCAGCTTATTTCTTCCAGCCTTACTTGGCTAAGTATCTCAGCAAACCCTACAAGTTTGTCATCAAGCATGTAGACGCTGATGTTATGTTTAAAATTTTTGACTCAACACAATGCTGAAGATAATGAAGTCCGTGTTTAAAATAGGAAACCTCAGGAGTTTATATTCCTTAATGTACACATCTTAAAAGTTTCTGCAAAAAGCTGTGACTGATACTGTTGTCCGTATAGTGAGGCAAGCTGATATGATTTATTACTGCTAACGTACGAAGATGGTAGCTTTGTCACTAAATCAAAATGTGTTTTTAATGTGAAAGTTGTTGCCAAAGGCCTAGTTATGTTCAATTACAGCCATAATGGAAGAAGTTCAGTGACACAGTCAGTGATTTCACACAGTCCTCAGACAACAGCCCATCACAGGAGTAGGAGTTTAGCCACTGACTTTAAGGTCCAGCCCAGCACCTACTGGATAATTTTTCTGTTCTTCTGGTGAGACTGTGCTTTGACAGAAACCTTCACATTAGTCATCCTTTTAGCACAAAGATGCCTTGACAGGCAGTCAGACTGACAGAATATGTAAAGAAGTAGAGGGGGTAAGGAAAACAATTTTTTGCCAAAGTATGTCATCAGTAAAACTCAGAAATTTCTTAAGACAGGAAAGAAACTCTTTCCTTAATAGAAAAGAAAACTTATGACAGGCTGACAATAGACAGTCTCCCTCCAATTACTGGAAAATAAAAGTAAGGCTAACCAGGACAGTACTTTTATGGAAAACAACAACAATAACAACAAAACCCCAAACACATGCCTGAAATAGAAAAGATATCTCTCTAAGTAATTGTTCTGGACACTTTTGCTTCAATTTCTAAGTCCCCTGTAACCACTAATGTATTTAACCACCACTTTAATATCATTTTCCCTACTGTGAAGATGGGGAACTATAAGGCAAAAAAAAGACATAACATAACCAAGCTTATATGAAAAATGAGTAGCAAATTAGAGAGCTAATCAAGATCCCTTGACTTCTAGGCTAACATTTTTCAAAATACAAGGCAACTCCCATCAAAAAAATTTAAAAAAAAACAATAATCAAAACCCCAAACAAAACTAAAAACGCAAGATTTTTTTTTTAATATCGCAGGGCCTGAGTTGTGAGGAACATTTTTCACTGCAAGCTAAAGAAAAAAACACCATTTTCCACAGCTTTAGATCTGAGTATCTCGAAGTGAACAGTCATTTTGGAGAGCCAGCACAACTGATGTAATCGCTTGGTTGTGTGCTGTGTTTTCACTAGCTTCGTACACACATTTTTTCCCGACAGCTTTATGTAACTGACAGTTTCTCTGTCAGCAATATGCTGCTTCGTGCATGCAACTTGGCAAAGAGATAGCCCCTTTTACCAGAAACTGGGTGTCAGATGACATAATTTCTGTATAAAGATACCTTCTTCCAAAATGGCTCTGGCAAGTGCAAATACCTTCCCTAATAAATATTTTAGGGCATATTTTTTGCTGCTGAGTCTGTTAAAATCCTGCATTCTCTTATCCATACATACCATAGATAACATATTGTAGAACATCCTTTCGTGTCTTCGCTTTAACAGGCTGCAGAAAAGAGACAGTATTATGAATCCCCTTGCTTTGACATTCGGTTTTGGATTTAAAGGCAAGATTTCTGCCAGGGTAGATCTATCTGACCAGAGGGACCATGTAGCTGGAGACTGCATGAAAGAGTTCTGTAGGGGTGACTCCACAGGGTGTTCCTGAAGCCTTCAAGTAAGAATAGGTGGAGGTGTAATAAGCACGATGCTGGCATGGATGGGGAATTTGTTGCAATGTATGTATCAGTCTGAGTTAAACCATGGGTTTTTTCAGCTTTGTAGAACAAACCTTGGAAAAGAGCATTGCAACAGTCATTTAAGCAAATTGAAACTTTTATTCTGTGATCCGCATTGGCTCTGCTGTGGAAGCCAGAACTGTGCTCTTGATCTAGAACATGGGAAGGAGATCAGAGGGAGAGACAGTTGGTTAATGTGAGCGGATGCTCACACTAATGGTTTCAATGTACTTGTCAGGTCATTCTCTACACTGCAAAACAAAAGTAAATGCAGAAGCAGGCACCTACTTTTCACAAGTGTGATGAACGAAGAGTGTATAAGACCAGCTTAGTATCCAGTGCTTCAGGTTACTGAATGATATCTGATTGATCTTTTTTGCCTGTTTTTAATGCCTCTGCCAATATATACATCCCAAACAAGGACTTTACCAGTGTTTTATAATCACACATATGTAGAGGTGGAAGGATCGTCTAGTCCAGCTCCATATGCCAAAGGGGATCAAACTCACTGACGTTACTCTTAACAGATATATGTCTGACATGTTCTTAAATGTCTCCATTAATAGGCATTCCTCCATCGTTCTGGGTACCTGTCCCAACTGTTAAAGATCAGACTAATTTCACTGAACTTTATACATGTACGGCATAAGCATTGACAGCTCAGCCAGTCCTTCTGGGTTCTTTTCATAGTCAACGAGAGGAACAGAGATGTGGAGGGCATGATTCATCTGACTTGCTTCATATGTCTGCTCTGGTATGAGACAAATCATATCCTTTCTGCATCTCCCTATTGAATAGATGTTTCTAGATGACCCTAAAATGGAGACAAATGTATTTGTTAGTTGACTGCACCTTCATCATCTAGCTAGACATCTTTTCTCAGTACCTATTTTCCATCTCCTAAAACCAAACATTAACCCAAAGGGGTTCATGGTACTGGTGGGTTAATATTTACCTAAAATATATCCCAAAATGATATTTTCTTCTTATTTTTTTTTAACAGTAAGACTATCATGTTTTGAATTCTTATGCAGGCTGGCATTCATTGTCACTTCCAAGTCCTCTTGTGTTTTACTTGCTATTAATCAGTTACTTGTCATTTGAATTATGTATTAAATTTTATTTTTAAATTATCCTTACTTATTTCATTTTTAATAAAGATTGTTGTATTATGTTTTAATTCTATTTGACACAGTAGTAATTTTTAATTTTAATTAGATCCAAACTAAGGCATTCTTATAATTCAACTGCTATGTATGTATGCACATCTAAATACACACACACCCATGCATGAAGATTCAGAAGCACTGATCTATTTTATCTGTAAATGTAAATATTTTATGTATCATAGAAGCATAGAATGGTTTAGGTTGGAAAAGACCTTAAATATTATCTATTTCCAAACTCCCTGCCCTGGACAGGGACTTGTCCTACTAGACCAGGTTGCTCCAAGCCCCATCCAACCTGGCTTTGAACACTTCCAGGGATGGGGCATGCACAGCTTCTCTGGGCAACCTATGCCAGTGTCTCACCATCCTCACAGTAAAAAAATTCGTCTTAATATCTATTCTAAATCTATCCTCTTCTACCTTGAAGCCATTACCCCTCACCTTGTCCCTTATATGCCCTTGTAAAAAGTCCCTCTCCAGCTTTCCTGTAGATACTTCTACTTTCTACTTTCCTGTAGATACTTTCCCTTCAGATACTGGAAGGCTGCTCTAAGGCCTCCCCAGATCCTTCTCTTCTCCAGGCTGAAGAACCCCAACACTCAGCCTGTCTTCATAGGAGAGGTGTTCCTGCCCTCTGATCATCTTCATGGTCCTCCTCTAGACCTGCTCCAACAGGTCCTTGTCTTTCCTGTGCTGAGGGCTCCAAAGCTGAATGTAGTACTCCAGGTGGGGTCTTATGAGAGCAGAGTAGAGGGGTCAAATCACCTCCCTTGATCTGCTGGCCACACGTCTTTGATACAGCCCAGGGTATGGGTGGCTTTCTGGGCTGTAGGAGTACATTGACACTTTATGTTGAGCTTCTCATCTACCAACACCCCCAAGTCCCTCTCCTCAGGTCTGCTCTCAATCTGTTCTCTGCCCAGCCTGGATTTGTGCATGGGATTGCCCTGACCCACGTGCAGGACCTGTCCAGCTCCCTCCGGGTGTCATCCTTTCCCTCCAGTGTGTCAACCTCTCAGCTTGGTGTCGTCGGCAAACTTGCTGAAGGTGCACTCAATCCGAACATCCGTGTCACTGACAAAGATGTTAAATAATACCAGTCCCAGTACTGACCCCTGAGGAACACCACTCGTCACTGCTCGCCACTTGGGCATCAACCTGTTGACCACAGCTCTTGGAGTGTGACCGTCCAGTCAGCTCCTTATCTACCGAGTGGTCCATCAGTTAAATCCATGTCTTTCCAATTTAGAGACCAGTTGTGTGGGACAGTGTCAAATGCTTTGCACAAGTCCAGGTAGATGACATCTGTTGGTCTCCCCTTATCTGCCAATGCTGTAACCTCATCATAGAAGGCCACCAAATTTGTCAGGCACAATTTGCCCTCAGTGAAGCCATGTTGGCTGCCACTGAACACTTCCTTATTTTCCATGTACCTTAGCAGTGTTACCAGGAGGAAATGTATAAATGTCCATAAAATCCATTTGTGTATATGTAAAGAAATGTAGATTAACAACTGAACTGTAAATTTATTTATTTTTATTTATGAATTAATTTAATTCAAAGCTTGAAAATTAACCTGGTATAGAAGACGTCGAATATAATGACTTATGCTTAGCAACATATCAGTGTAAATTGTAATGTAAGCCCTGTCTCCTTGCTTACACCACCAACTTGGAATATGCTTTTAGCTTCGATTCATATGTCTGCTCATTTTGAAAATGACAAATGAGTAGGAAAACATTTGCACTGACATTGGGACATTCATTTCTTAGAACACACAGCTACAAAAGCACTGAGAGTCCAAAATTATGAAAAATTGTATTCCATTTTCCCTGGGAGATATGTATCTCAGACTGCCCAATTTCTTTTTATGCACTGCAACATTTATTACTATAGTAACAACGTACAACTCTCTAATTTGCTTGATTGTATTCTGAGGATCAGAGGAAAAAGCAGATTGGTGAACTTTTCAGTAAGATATGAATCTTTCTACTTAAAAAAATTGTCCAAGAAGGAATACTCAGTTCTCTGTTGCTGCTATACAAAAATGAAGCCATTTTATTTTTCATCCTCAGCAAGACCTTATAGAAGAAAATACAAACTCTTTCTGCTTTCTTTTAGCTTTTATTCATTCTAGTTTTGCCTCTCTGAGAATGGAAATTTTCCAAAACCTGAAGTACTTCAATATTTCCTGATATATCAGGTTTTCAGAGGAATCACTCCTTTCCCAGCATCAATGCCTTCAATTCACTGTTCTTTACTTTTGGGGGGTTTACTTTTTATTTATTTAATTTTTTTAATTTTATCCTATATTTGTTGAAACACTGGTAGCTCTAAAATTCAAGCTGCCATTTAAATTTATTTACTCTTCAAACTCCACATATAAGGATACAGAAATTTTCTCATTGCTATTACTGTGCAATGATTTGGGCCTAAAAGAAGTGGATTTACTGAGTTTTTGACACATGCTTTGCTCTACTTTTAACTTTATATGGAGCAAATGCCATTTAAATATTTTTTCTCCTTTGCTTTCAAAAGGGTTGAGACATAAAGCTTGTGCTGGTTGATCTGAACAACCTCAATGCCTGGCATCTAATCTATATTTGCCAAGGAGAGCAGCAATGGCAAATTTTGCTTCAATTAAAACTTCCATCACTGCCAGATTTGATAGCGATTTCTCTAGGTCAGCAGTTGTGGTCCAGACGCCTCCCGTAGTTGCAGACACCAGAGAAATGCCCGGAGAATAATTCCTCCATCTTCTTTATATTTCAGTTGTGAGCCTGTAGCAGAACTGCGGAAGAAACATGGACAGGTTCTTGACTTAGCTGCCCAAAGGGACTGGCATGGTAGCACAAAGGGGTTTGGTAACCTGCAGACCAGTTTAACTCATGGTGAATCCTCACCATGCCCAAGACGGTTCTCATTAATTCTAGTGGAAATTGCAGAGAAAGCAATCAAAATAAAGAAAAGCAGGTCTTTCTGCTAGTTTCTCTGTGTACCACGTTGCAGATGCTACACATCTACAAACTGTCAAGTGAATGCGTCTTTTATTATTTCTTGCTTACACCCGTTTTCAGGCAAAATTCACTTTTTACATCTACAAAGATCTTGGTCACAATACAGGCGCTTCCACCCTCATTTTAAAGCACAGAGACCATTTTTGCCTTACTAAAACTCAAATCTCTTTTGGTGAATCTATACTGTTCAGACTTCTTGAATCAGAAAGCCATTTTATATGTTATTTTTCATTTGAATATAAAGTGAGATACTGTTATTCTGGGAATGTAAAGCAGGAAAAGAATTATATTTTACTTCAGAAGAAAGTATTTTTGATAAAAAAAAGAACTCACTTGCCTAGAGGTGTTATTATGTCTGCTGAAACTGAAGTGTTATTCAGTTATCCTTTGAGCAGCATAATATGCACACAGCAAAAATTATAAAGCAAATACTCTGTCACTTACTCTCTTGTGTAATTCATTCGCAGTATCCACCTCCTCCAAAGTCGTTATACACTTGATAATAGAATGCTCAAAACCAAACACAAGATTTTTTTTTTTTCTACAGCCTCTTACAGCTTACATCAAAAGAGTCAGGAAGGCAAAAATCACATACAATTTGAGTAAACTAATTTGAATGCACTGCGTCTGTTCAGTGATCAAAACAATGTGTGGGATTGATGAGGCTTTTTTCTTTTTTTTCTTTTTTAGTTTTCCTTTTCACACTTTCAAGGGTGATTTGTGTGATGATTTCCATACTAACGACCACAGTTTATACATTTTGAACGAACTCATAAAAGATCCAGTGAAAAACAAGGAGGCAAAAAACAACATCTACAAGAGACTGTAGAGGTCACATAACTTCATGCTGAGCAATATATAAACTGATACTCCACTAAACAAATGGGCAACATTTTCTGGCAAACTCCTACAGGTATAGAGGCATCATGTCATGTAGAAGATCAGAGATAGTAATATATTAGATCCAGGAAATAGACCACCTCATCATTTTCTGCTGTTTTCAGGTTGCCCAATGCCAATGGATTAAGGAGGTTACTCAGAAACTGAGTTTTGATGACCTCGTGCTATATAATCTAGACGCTTAGGCTGTAATTACAATAAACAGAATAAGATACATGCTTGTAGACACCATTTTGGCCCACTCTGAAACTGATATACAAGACAGTTACGATAAACCTTCATCTGTTGCCACACCGTGTTATATTACAAGATTATAATGTTCTACATGCTATGCTACAGGGCTATAGAATTCTACTATTGATATGGATAAGGCCACGAATCATAGAATCATAGAATCATTTAGGTTGGAATAGTCCTTTAAGATCATCTAGTCCAGCCATTGACTGTACTCTACCAGGTCTGCCACTAAACCATGTCTCTACGCAAAGCAGATAAAGACATGAGATGAAATCAAGCCTTTATTTAGCAACTGGGGAAAATAAGATCTCTACCTTTAACCAAGTTCTGGGTTTGTTTTGGGGGAGGGGATATTTGGGGTTTTTTTGATGCCACTCATAACCATTAAAAAAAGCTAGAAGAGCACTAGTTTGCATGAGCAAAGGCACAATCAAAATGCTTAGCTGGGAAGGGTTATGCTCCCTTTAACTTATAACAGAAGAGAGAAGGATAGTTGACGATATGATCCGTGTGTCTCAATGTAATACTTTACAAGGCAGATGTCTAATTTTAAGACAGTTGCTGCCTTTGGCATCCATGGAAGGAAATAAACACTTCCAGGGAACCATACAAAATTTCATGAGATGAGCAATCTCTGGAGGAAACTGCTTCCAGTAACAGAAGAGAGCAGAGGGTGACCGGCTTAATACAGAGGCAGACATCTAGTCCTTTGGACTCTGTGTCTTTGACAGAGAAAACACAGAGGAAGGAGTTTAACAGCAGTTCCATACCTCTTCCAAAAGAAAGTTACTTTCACCAGGGTTTCATATGCTCTCTTAACTTAGTAGCGAAATGTCAGATGGTTTTGTACATGAAAGCACAACCCAAAGCTAAGAAACGCTTATGAAAAATGTTCCTTTAGATGAATTTTGGAAGATGTTCTTCCAAAAGTGTGGACATACATTTTTCTGTATAAATGTGGAGAAACAAATTCACAAGTGTGAACCAATCAGAAGAGCTACTCCTTTAATATTAATTAGTCTTATGTGAGTAACAGTAAACTCCTTAATAAACTGAATAATCCTGTTGGAGAAACAAAAATAAAAAGAGAGAGAGAGAGTAAACATCCATACTATATCCTTCAGCTGAGAGGAAAGGAAAAGGACTCTTAGCGTATGCTGTACAGTGAGTTAAAAATAAGCTGTATGCTAGCCATAACCCCTCGATAGTTGCTTTGGATACCGAGGATCATTAGTCTGTCTATTTGTGTAATGTGAGAAATGGAATTAAGATTTCATGAACATAGTTTAATACTCAAGGGAGGCTAATAAATATGCATAAGTTAGGAGCAGTAGTTTTAATAAGGAAATTAATTAGATTACCTAGAAGCATATTATCACGTCTTTTAAAATCCAAGTGGTATTCAGTTACCCATAAAGTAGTGTTAGCTGATAAAAACGAGTTTATTTAACTGTATACTACTTTGTGGTTTAATGCAATGAGGATATACTGCTTCTTCAGTGTTTTACTGAAATTGTGACTTTTAATAAATCTAATTTTGCTTGGCTTTATTTTCAAGGAGATCTTTAAAATACTTACACAGCTGCATTGAATTAATTTTATGGGAGGGACAGATCCTTAGCTGGACATAACTACCTTTTTTCTACTGAGGACATAGAGCTAGCTATGCTAATTTACTTTAGGTGAAACTTGTGAGTACTTTAAAAAAGTTAAGTCTCTGAAAACAAAACTGTATCCTAAAGAGGGCAGTGCTGCAGGCTTCCTCTTCAGTCTCTAAAACTCCATGCACAAGAAATTATCTATAGATACAGTCTCTTTCACAGTTTCCCCCATGAATTTGATCTGAAAATTAGAAGAAGATTTCTAAAGAACAGAGGAGACAGTTTCTGGAGCACTCAATCTTATTGTAAAGAGTTGAAAAATAAGATCTTAGAAAGTCCCATCTGAGACATGGGACTATGAAAATTTATTGAGATTCACGTTATCTACTCATAACGTGGATCCACTTTAAGATGTCTCAGTAAGTAGCTACATAGGGAAGGGGATCTCCAGAGAATGGCTCATGCCACCTGCTTTGGGGGTCCATAGAATCATAGAATCATTTAGGTTGGAAAAGACCTTTAAGATTGAGTCCAACCATTAACCTAACACTGATAAACCATGTCCCTCAGCACCATGTCTGCCCAGGTTTTAAATATCTCCAGGGATGGTGACTCCACCACTTCCTTGGGCAGCCTGTTTCAATGTTTGACAACCCTTTCAGTGAAGAAATTTTTCCTAATATCCAATCTAAACCTTCCCTGGTGCAACTTGAGGCCATTTCCTCTTGTCCTATCATTTGGTACTTGGGAGAAGAGACCAACGCCCACCTGGCTAAGCCCTCCTTTCAGGTAGCTGTAGAGAGCGATAAGGTCTCCCTTTAGCCTCCTTTTCTCTAGGCTAAATGACCCTTGTTTCCTCAGCCGCCCCTCATAAGACTTGTGCTCTAGACCTCTCACCAGCTTCGTTGCCTTTCTTTGAACGCACTTCAACACCTCAACGACTTGCTTGTGGTGAGGGGCCCAAAACTGAAGACAGTATTTGAGGTGGGCCTCACCAGTGCCAAGTACATAGGGACAATCACTTCCCTAAATATCTCAGTTGCTCACACAGAAGTGTCTAGTGCCATCTGAGACACCCTGAAGGGTCTAGCCTGCTCTTCCAAAAGACAACAGGTTGCATAAAGCTCTCTCTTATATCTGTCAACTCCACACAGATGTTTTGGATACCCTGTGACAATTTATATTACAAGATGTGTCTATATTTAGGTACTGGAGAGGAGCTCAGGCACCTAACAGGTATGGAGGTCTTGACTGCAACATATAAATTTAGGTGCCTGAGTCTGGAGTCTTAAGTTAGAGGACATAAATTGCAAACCTAAAATAAACATCATAGCTCCTGCAATTAGGGATCTGTCCCTCTTTTTCCAGGAAGATGTACCCTTTCAGTCTCAGTTAAAGGTCTTAAAATTTTAGAGTCTGGACAGTTCATTCAATCATGGCTTTTAAGGGTTAAAAGAAGAGAGATAAAATTATGGATTAAGGGATTTCCTCTAAAACTTTATTACTTCTGAGGGATAATAATTTAAATGAACAATTGCTGTAAACAAATGGTCAAACCTACACTGCATATTGTCTCCATTTAATAAAATGCTGTGGCTTTTTTAGCCACACAGCATCTTCCGCCACAATTTTTGTCCGTGAAGATTGCTTGAAACCAGACAGCAGAACATTTTAATATTCACTCAGAATCATCTCTCTTTTTTTTTAAAAAAATGGGCAAATAGATGTGGAGGAATATGCTGGTGACAGACTCTGTGAAAAGCAGCAGGAATATATCAAGGTCTTTAATTGAGCTCCATCACTCTTAAAATGAGCAACATGTAATAGCTCTTTGGCAGTTGTAGCCAGGCTATTTTAAATAGTCGTCTGACAGTAACCACAAGGCCATATTAATTCTCCTGACACCTGAAAGCATTGGGCCATCACATGATAGCTTAATATTCATTAGACTCTCTTTTAAATCACCTTTGATATTCTACAGGACTATAGAACAAAGAAGAAATAGACTTAGCTGAATTCCTAATTTCTGGGACAGAAGTCTAAATTCTGTTCCCCTCATCCTTTTTGACGCTTTTCTTTCCTGACTTCAACGTGAAGATGAGTCAGTGTACGATATTGCCCTTTGGCCAAGAAGTGCTGGTTGACCATGAATAAGCTGCTTATCAGTTGTGGTGTGAGTTAATAAAGTTTCAGAGTCCCTTGTAGTTTTCCCCTAAAAAGCAGCAGTTCCCTGCCAGTTGGTGGTAACTCTTCATAATATCCAAACTTGTTATTGGCAACCACTTGCTGATTCTATAATATACTGACAAGTTTGAACCATGTTATGCAACTTCTCTGCTGAGGTGGGAATGACAGCACCATGTTAAAGTATGGAGCAGGACTTGTTGGGAACTGATGGCCAGAACTCATGTGAAAATTGTGTTTTCTTTTTTAGAAGCCCCATTTGGCTTCCTTAATAGTTAATGGAGAGAGCTCGTTATTTTAGGACATGTTTTCTTTAATCTATTTTAGATGTTTATTCGGCACGGAGTGAGTTGGTCATATGATCCACTGACTATATTGACTAAATCTCCACTGTTTATAGAAGGAGCCAAAGATACTGGGTCATATACAGATACTTACGCCATAAACATCTACACTTTGTCATGTAAAACCCACACTTCACGTTCAAAGTCAGGCAGTCATCTGGTTTCCAAACAGTCAGGCTTTACTGCAGCAAGAAAGCAGCAGGCAGTGATCAGTGGCAGTCTTCACATTAACAGAAACGGTTCCTTAAGTGATTGCACTTCCACCAGTCAACTTCCACGAGCAGATAAATGTTTCCTTTGGGGTATGCCCAGAACTGTGTACATTTTGATGGCACTGAGCAGCTAAGCGTGTAATTCATATTTATGCCCTGTCAGGATTTAAAAACCAGTCATTTCTCTGAATCCAGTTAAGAGACACACAGGAAGCTTTTTGCACCAGTTGCAGGCTCAGCAAATTGAGCCTTTTTGGTTGTTCCTTTTTATCCAGTAACTCATGGTCAGAGATTTTAAGTCTGTCTCTCAGCCAAGGAGAGCTAAACCCACATACACGTGTCCTAACCATTAGCCTGTAGTCTGGTGGCATTCTGTAATCCTGCATGCTAACTATCAGTTACCTGAGCTCAAGAAATGAATAGAATTTGTGGTTAGCTGATGCACCCAGGGGACAGGGAGCTGCATTTACACCATGCTCTGATGAACGCATACATTACTTATATTAATTGGATGTGGGACTGAAATCTTGCTCCCTTCCCTCAACTAAGTGACTAGCCTCTGGGGTTCAAAATTACATTTACTAATCTCTCTCTCTCTCTCTCAGTGGTCCTATTCATACTGAATTATTTCATGCAAAGTGGAGCAGCTTAAGGAGAGAGTGAAATCATCTGCTTCCCTGCACTAGACAAGTCCACAGCAGCTGGTGGCCTTTTGGCTGGAATACCCTCTACATGCCTGTTGGTTTGATCCCTGGAACTACACCACGGTTTCTCACCATCAAAGGGGAAGTTCTGCTGAGCATGCTCCCAGGTAAAGGATGTCAGCATTCCTTCCTGGAAGCAAAGATTCCTGTGTATTTAGTGTGGGGGGGGTTGTGTTGTTTGGTGTTTTTTAAATGTAAACAAGACACTAAGTTATTTAACTCCAGCAGCGTGCATAGAGCTGTCAATTCCCTATAAACAGCAGCTCCCCAAAGTTCAGCATAAAAAACTGAAATCTTCCAGAACTGCAGAATTCAAGAGACAACCCCCTCTTTTGCATGACTTATTGCCCAGCCTGCACAATTTCCTATCTACAGAACTGAGCATTCCAGCTCTCCTCCTTCTGCAGCTCCAGCTTGGATGCCCGTGAATTCTGCTCAGCAGCTGGGCACCTGAAGGCACTGTAACGAGTAGCACTGTGACACATTATCCACCTTCACAGATCTGACCCGAAGTGATTTTTTAAGTCTCACACAAGAAGAGTGCGGCAGACGGCAGGGTTGAACTTGTCTGCTGAATCTTAATGTAATATCTTATCGCCTAGATTATCCTTGCTCTGAAGGTTTAACTTCTGAAAACCTTGACAACCAGATGCTCTTCAGTTGCATTTTAATGTCTCAGGATTCAGTCATGCACATATTGCCCAGGTCAAATTCTGATTTGTGGAATCAAAGACAATTATTTTTCATTTTATGCTTCATGGGTAGGCATTTTGTTATGTGAAATGCAGCTTAACTGTCCTGTTTGATGTATTGATGGTTTCTTTCCTATTTTGACTTGAAAAGATTATTATTTTCCCTAAAGGTTTTTCGTATACAGTAAAATAGAATTATTTCTTTCCCTTTTTCCCCCTTCTTTTTCATGTTTTTTTGAACATAACCTGCAAGGGAAGTGTCATTCTGCATCCTGAGGCTTGAAAGAGCAGAGCAGTACCTCCCACAAGGCTCGAGAGGAAGTAAGTTTCAGTAGCTGTAGTGTTTACTGGCCCTCAATGGAAATAAAGATAGCTGAGAAGTACTATTTGGAATGCCTAAAAGAATAGTTTATTTGCATTTTATATTTTATAATATGTTTAGTCCTCAAAACTCAGGGGCACTCTACACTTAACAAAATAATACTATTGTCGTAAGTCTGAACAAACCAACCAGCCCTGCATGGATTTAGTCAAACTGACTAATTACATAGATTTAGGGTAACAAAACCCTAAATCAGAGGTAGGGGAGAGGGAGGTACTGTTCTAAAGTACGTAGTCTGTAGTATTTCTGCTAAGTAGCAAAGATGACAGAGAGGCAATCAGTGGCTCCAGAGGAAGCTTATGAAGAGGAATGGCTAGCTGTGGTGGATTAGCAGGCAGCCTTTGCAGTCAGATGTAGCTCAGTAAGGTCTTGCTCAACTGCAGACCAGTGAGAGACCTACAGAATTTGGCACAACAACCTGCAAAAGGTGTTATGAAGGAGGTGGAGTTTAGTCAGTTCCTCTTCTAGTCACCTCATCAGAAAATCAAGGAGATTTTCAAATTATTGCTCGTGTATTCTGGGAAAGAGGTAGTTCCTTCCTGTATGCTCTTTTTTCTCCCTTCTTCTTTTGTCTCTTGTCCCTGAAAGAAGTGTTGTTTTGTCAAGACAGTTGATTCATAACCTGGGAGCAGAGCTCTAACTACTCAGGGAGTTGAATTTACCTTCCAGATTTCTGGGCAGGTGCTCAGGCTGGGAAGAGGGAAGAGAATAGTTAACTAGCAGATTAATTGCCCTCATTATTAAAACTTAACTTTATTTGAATTTATCTTTGTCTTCATACTGTTGGCCAACACTACGCTTTCCTGCACTAATACCTCTTTAGGACCACACATAGTCACTTTCATAAGTTCTAATAGATGCAATTTCCATCTCAACAGATCTAAACACCAATGCCAACCTGACTCAACAGAAATATCTGAAAGAAAGCATAAACATTTATTTTAGAATTAAAAACAGCCTCAGGATAAATTTGAAGGTGTTGTATAATTGAGCTGCTCTCTCTTCCTTACTCAATATGCAAAACCCAGCAGTTGAATTCCTGATGTGCCCTAATTATTTAGGAAATTAAATCGGTCTTTGCAGGTCTTAGAGCAAGCTAAATCCTTCCTTTGTCTCCATCATTCCCCCTTTATCTATCAGATCGTCAGCAGATGTTTGTGCCTTTCGCTGTGTAAGCTGTGATCTTGTTCTCTTATGTACTGCTTAAGAACTGCCAACACGAAGAGAATATTACAGCCCTGTAGCTACTCCACAAACAAAAGAGATGCCAATGACAGTGATTCGGTATCTATTTTAAGAAGAACAGTAGGCAGGCTCTCCGTTTCCTTTATGCAGTCCTCACACTAATAATAATTATAATCTATAGGTCTTTACCTGTAGAAAGACAGAAAGAATTTTGCCAATGTGAATATATTAAAAAAAAAAGGTCAACTTTTTAGGGTCTGATAAGGCAGAAATACATGTTGTAGTGATGCCTTGTGTACAGTGACCCATCCCAATGGGCTGTCCCACGTATGGCAGTTCCCCGCTCTCCTCACTCCTCCAGCACTCTGGTAAGGTCATGATAGTCACAAACCTGAAACGCTTGCTGAGGTTCTAGTTTTATGCATATGGACACCATTCATCAACTCACATATTAAATGATACACGGAGTGATATCATCACCTAATCGTCTTAAATAACTTCTTGGTCGTATGTCCCTGAATTTTGTGTGTATGCAGAAATTAAAAAATGTTAATTGAAATTAGAGTGAGCTTTGACTAATTTAAAGGAAAAGCTTCCTGGGATGGAAGTCTATATTACATATAGGTACACGTATTTATCTGAAGAACTCCAGCTCTCAAAGAATCATTAACTAGTGGGAGGAAACTTGCCAGAATTTTCTGTACCCACAGGATTAAAACCCCAAATAATTTCAAGAAATATCCCTGTTCTTTTACAGATTATATCATTAGATCCTGGCATGGTCACTTAGAAACAGACAAAAACCAAATGGATCCATTGCCAGAAGGAGCAGGAAAGAAATTTTAAGAAGTAAAATTTATGTGTGCCTTTCCTTATAACTGTTTTTCTACTGAAGTGAGGAAATGTTGGTGGAAAATCAGTGTGGATTATCTCATTAACCTCTTAGATATTTGATAAACCACTTGAGAGAGGAAAGATCTGAGTCTGGGGAGCAGTTAAATAATCTGGTCAGTGACTGAATGCATGACAGCTGTCAAGAGATTATGTCCATGCTATTCACAGTGAGCCTTGTTTTAAAAAACGTTTTTTGAGCAAATAGAGATCTGTATCTTTCTTTCAAACAATTGGGAACGTTCTTACAAACATACATGTTTGTTCATCCTCTGCATTCTAGTTATGCTAGGCACTTTCTTTATACTTATGAGTTGAGTTATTCCTTAGAGATGAAACTCATTTTGTAGATTAAAATGCACCAATTTAATTGTCTAAATGTAGATATCTACATGTATGCAAAGTATCTAAGTGCTCGTTATGGTCAATGAAGGTCTAGTCAGTACCATGGAGCCTAAAGAGCTGTTCCACTCAGCAGGTGGAGGACGATATGTTAGGATGTACCTACCACAGCAGGTTGATTTTGGTTTTCTGTTGGTCCCTTGGGGCCAACAGAGTCACAGCATGGATGACTCAGATATCCTAGGGCATCTCCAGTATCACTTGACAGCTAAGTTACCAAGCTCTCCACTGACAGTAATGGGGGCCTGTACACAGCCTACACATATAGGCAAGATGCTGTTTATACAGAGAGTCCAGAAATACAGCCTGTTTGCTTTCAGTTGCAGAAATATTTGCAGACCATTAACCTCTTTAGATTTGAAAAGAACAATTTCCTTCTCCAATAGAACACAAAAAAACATTGACTCTGATTTTGAGATAGTGGCTGCTGTTATTTACAAAAGGGATAGGATATGAGCATTGAAGGTCTTGCTCTGTGTATTCCAGACCGTAACTTTCAGGTGGTACATTATTCTGAGAATCTATTACAGTGAGGGCTAGATTGTTCTTCTCTAATGAGTAGTGAAGGAAGGAAGCCAATGTAATAGATGAAAAAATATTTGAGACAAAGAAGATGTTTAAAGAACATCTGTCCTACTCTCCCAGTCACTTTCTGGTTTTCACTGTCTGGTTTTCGTGGTTTTCTTTTTGGCAACTGCTGCTGAAATCTTATACTTAGCACTAGCATCTAATCCTCATCTCACTTCATCCTGCCTCACTTTTTTACTCTGGAGAAACAACTAATCATACCTCTAGGGATTTACAGTTCCTTAGGTCTCTGTATTACAACAAAATGGCTCTCTGAAGAACTGGATTTTATTCTTGCCTCTGACATTGAACTGCAGCATTTTGAGGGGTAAATCCCCTTTGGATTCTGTCTTGGTTGGTTGAAAAGTCTCAATAAATTTAATTTACTTTGTGTCCATAGTTATCTTTCTACTCTTAGGTGAGATTTATTTATGCAAGGTAGGCAGGCTACCTGTCAAAGCCTGAACTAGTCATCCTTACATTCACCAGAGAGAAATAAAAACTGCAATAGGATGATTTGCCTAGTTCTAAGACAAAAAATTACCTCCTTAGGTGCCTATTTCTCTCCAGTGAGAATGGGAGACTAGCATAAACTGAGAGATGTAACTTTTAAATATTTATAATTAGGTGAGGTGAATGGCATGTTTTATAAGTAGGACCTCAGGCAAGAATGCTTTAAGTATGTTGTTTATTTAAGTGGCCTGCATGGAGAGCTCTCATGATAAAATTAATTGCGGTCAATTAACATATCAACATAAATCACTCTGTAAAGCTTGAGGAAGCATAATAAATTGTTGTTTGTATTTAGCGACAGAACTGAGAAGAAACAGAAAAAAACCCCAAAGGTCAAACTCTTGTTGTTGGTCAACTTTATTTTCCATCATTTATGCAGTCAATTAAAAAAGAACAACATAACAGAATAATTTTTATTTGGGTTTTTCTTTTTGTGTGTCTCAGCTCTGTTTCTCTGTCTGGTGCTTAGTATCTTAATCTGTAGGATTTTCCAAATCTATCTGTTACATTCTGAGTAGGAAGCCTGTATAAAATGAATGAAAGAATACTTACTCCTTTGCAATTACAATTGCCACTCAGCCGTCTTTTAAAGATATAAAATGTGCCTGTCAAAAGGAAAGTTGTACGTTCATGTTCACACCTACTGTGAAAAAAGCCAACAACACAACAATACTTAAATCTCAGCAAGAGGCATTTCAGGTAATTAGAAAGTCATTAGTTCTAAAACATTCTAGCAAGAAGTATCTCTAGACAGTTTGCAATATTCTCATTTCTGGATTTCATTAGAAGCAGACTGTATAAATATCTAATATAATTCTTTAAGTGAACACTGCCTCCCCTGGAGAAAGAATATAGGCTAGGCAACTTCTTGAGGCCTTTCCAGCTGTATTTTTAATGATCTTTTGGTTTTCTGCTTAGCTGCAATGAAAAACTAGACAGCACGTCTACCAGGACATGGATTTCATTGAGAGAAAATTGAAGAAAATCAGGACACAGGCTGCACAGAGAGCTTCAAAACAGAGACAGCTGAATTACTTGTTATTGATACATGATTCAAAATGCACAATAGTAATTTTGGAGGATCATTACAGCTCAAATTTCATGTTTATATGAGCTACCAAACTCATGTTATTATTCCTCCCTTAGTCTCTTCAATTACTTAACAGCACAGAACAAATAAATTGGCTCTTTTTAGACTACTTGGAAAATGCTTGACAGAGAAACTGGATTTACAGGAGCAATATGTGCTATAGATAAGCATGCATGTAAATGGCTCCTTTCTTTCATGAAGTAATAGCACAGGGAAAAGTTCTGCTGGCATTCCAGAATGTAAACAACCATTGAAATTTTTCTCTCTGCTCTTTGGCCACTCTTACACTGAGGACTGTCTTATTCCACAAAAGGTATTCTCGAAGATAATAGGTCTAACAGGAATAACAGAAGAAACGTGGTGGGAAGGATCCCTTTTGAGCAGCACTCCATCCACTTGGTTAATAGGTAGAGAAATGATTTATGCGACAGAAACAGCTGCTAGCAACGATACTTTTTAGTGACTACATCTGTAATTAAGTCCTGGTCACAATGAGAAATAAAGTGCTTATCTTTAATATGTAAAATCTTCTGGAGATGGAAAGAGGGAAGAGCACCTCTCCTATGCTGGGTTTCTGTTGTGCTTCTCTGATTCAGCTGTCCCTGATTCAGCTCATTTGAATGCTAATTGCTTTCATTTTCATCCAACTTTCACTCTACAGAGAGGAAATAATACTGGGCTGACCCATCAGGGAAAGGAAACTGCTGATGCTCAACTGGTTTGAAGAGCTCAACATTGCTACCAGCTGAGAACATGTCTTACGAAGTAGTGATTATTAAATGATAGACAGAGAGATAGATATCACTATCTAGAAGATATGAATAGGTAGAAAAATAGGCAGACATGAACAGATGAATAGATCTGCTGCTCCTTGATTGTTTCAGATGCCAAGTTTGCAAGTCTAACAGACTGACTGATTGATTATCTTCCTCCTAGATACTTAATGGTTATGATAATAGCTGGGGTCAATCTGCCAGCGGTTGCTCATGAAAAGTAATTAATCTGGTTCATACTCTTACCCAGGGGAAAATAAATTATGTATATATCTTCCTTTAGTTGTCCTTTGCAGGCAGAATTTCCCAAATTCTAAAGCACTCTCAATCTAGATACAGAGTAAGGGTTTCTTTATTAAAAGAAATTGAAATTTAAGGTCTATGAAAGCTCAGAAGCCAAATGTTGATCAACTGAAGGTGAAAGCAATTCATAAACTTGAAGTCACCTGTTCATCTCTGCATTTATACTCTCTGGTAACTAGAAGGAATTAGATTCTCTGTGAGCCACTCTCACATACTACAAACTACACATGTGGATGAACAATAACTTTTGGAAGAAACACCTTTTTGTTTGGGGCAGACAAATGAAACTGGATTCACCTTATCCAAAAACAAAGTGTCTTTTGCCCTGAAGTGGTGAGGCAGTTGGACTAGATGATCATTGTAGGTGCTCCCAATGTAAAATATTCTATTCTATTCTATTCTGTTCTATTCTATTCTATTCTATTTTTCAAGATAAATTTGTAGGTGATCAGTGGAGTCACACACACACACTTCCAAATATCAATTCAATCTCCCTTAAGGTGTGGTCAACAGAAGTTAGATGAATTAGAGGTGGGAAATTCTGGATTTCATTTCATTGTGTTTCATTTTATTGACTATAGAGATGGTCTGCACAACCAGCTTAGATTTGATTTGTAACTTCTAGGTAGCTAATAGAAGGTAAAAGAGCTTTGTCTGCTTATTTGGTTTGTTTGGACTAATTTATTTTCATTCCTCACTAAGTCTTCTTTTATGTCTATGAAGGCTTCCTGCACATACTCCTCCTGCCCCCCATTCTCCACAGTCTACCCTGAGGCAACGTCTGGAAGTTACAGTGCAATCTAAATTGTGGATTTTAAGCTTGCCCACAGCAATTAACCATGTAGGTTTAATTGCCAAGTTGTCAGATTTATGCATCAAAATCTGTTACACACCTTTGAAAAATCACTCCCTCCACCTATGCAGTAATATAGACATAGAATACCTTCTGCTTTCAGGCCTTCTGTCATCTAAAAGGACTAAACACTAGTTATGCTCTATGGGACCATGAATTTTAATTCTTCTGCAATTTGCCTACTTAATTAAACAGCTTGCTCTCATTGTCTGAGCACTGCCATCAGTGTTTGGGATTATGTTCAGTTCCCTTTACAAAACTGCATTTTCTTTGCATAAATTTTAAAAGAAATACTTCATAAAAGAAGATTTTGCTGCTTCAACTTCTGCTGTTCTCATTCTTTCAGTCTTTGTTTTTCCTGAGACTCTGAAATGCCTGAAGTCTTCACTCATTCGTTTCCATTCTCTTGAGAAGACACTACAGTGAGAGGCTAGAATGAAGTCTTGCCAATGGCTTCTAACCTCCAGACAGACATTAAAAATAAAATACTTTCTTTCTCAACTGCAACACCAAAAACACGTTGCCATGGTAGCAACAATGTCACTGAGTAAATGCTATGATCACTCTTCACAGATTCCATTCAACTTGGTTGGGAGACCGTTGCCTTATCATACACAGTAACTGGAGGTTAAAAATACCTACTTTGTCATACAGCAAGGGTCACTAGTGCCAGTCAGTAATCTCAGTCTCTCTTAGGGTAGAGTTTTCAATAATAACCGGGACACCAAGTAATAAAAATTTTTAAAAAAGCAATAATGATAATTATGCCTGAACTGCAAGCTGAAGTCAGTATGATCCACTAAATAAGTTATTATGAAATCTGGCAGCTCAAGAAGCTTGTGCATTGGTCCTTCATTTTCCACCAAGTTCTTACCCCAGTAGTCCTCTAACGGGCGGTTCAGAAGGACATAGGTGTACTGTAGGACCTCAATCATATCTGCCACCTTGAGTAATCCAAGGCACCTCAAGCAACACAACAGTCTCATGTATAGACAACTGGATCAAGTCCTTGATACTAATATTCCCACTTTTAGTGGTGGGATTTAACTTTCAATACAGGCACCTAAACATAAGTATCTATGGTTTTATTTGTAATACTTGAGTCAGCTGCCTGTACAGATAAAAATTTTTTAGATCTCTTTTAAAATGTCAGTTGTCTGACCTGGATCCCATCTGTCAGTCCTATATAACTGTCCTGGAAACCCTAAAGTAACTCATATGATGAGCATTTCATATAATGTTCATGGTAACAGATTACTACATGCGACTGAATAACACCTTAATAAACTACCTAATTAGCTCCCCCTATGAGTGTACCCCCACTTGCCCTTCTTGTCAGAAGGCCATAGGTTTCATGCAGCTCCTACATTATATTTGTCAGCATCATGTAGGTGTATAAGATATTTCAGGACATCTCAAAGAGAACTCGGTATTTGTGAACAATTAAATCTAGCTGTTTCTTGCAAGGTTAGATTTAGCTGATACCAGTTCCATCTCTCAATAATATCTAACACCTACACTCTTTTTTGAAGCTAGATATAAGTGCTAATAGCAACTTATTAAGTAGTAAGAAGAAAATTCTATGCAGATCTAGAATGCAGGACAGAATTTGTCTCCTTCAACATGATATTAAAAGGCTGCTGTCTCAGTCTGACATAGGTGTCCTCTTGGCTGCCTTCATGGATTTAGAGAGAGAGAGGCATCATCAGAGGACAATTTATTTCATTTCAGGATACTGCGCCTAAGGTCAGGAGTACTTCTCTCCATCATGTATCCAGGGAACCTTGTTTGACAAGTGGAGATTTAGAACTCTGGTGTTAAAGCTAAGTAAGTCCTAACCAAAGTATTTGAATTACATATGGAAATTATTTGACTATGGGTCAATACAGCTTGTACTTGAAATATACAGGAAAGCTAGTAAGAAAAAAAACTTGCCCTAAGGAAATTTAAGTATAGAGGATAAGAGAAACCGTAGAGCTGCAAATCTGACACTTTTTCATGACTTATTTTGAAACTGAACTCCTGAAGAAATAATAAAGCAAATGATATGGTTTTGTTTGTTTATTTGTTTTCTTTTTATGTAAACCTTCATTTCATGAAAACTGGCCAAGCAGACTTGTAGCGAAAAGCAGACAGGAAAAATCAGTTCTATGAACCATACTTCAGATCTATTTGATATTTTTAGTTTGCTCTCTGGAAAAAATGAGAGCATGCAGCAGCAGGTTCTCCTTTTCAAAGCCCTAACATCTGAGAAGTGAGACGAATAAATTAAACATTTTACCTGTTGAAAGTGTCCAGGGGTGTCTCCTGAGTCTCTTGCAGAAGACTGTGAAGTAAGCAGCATAGCAAACAGGAAGGGCAGTTGAACAGGCTTTGACATTTTTCAGCAAGTTCACTTTGTTTCACCTGTTACAGAGTGATTACCCTGATTTTCTGTCTAATGTGTAGGATCTGTCACTTCTGTTTTTCTTTTGTGGGCAGCTCCACTTACCATTTTTTTCACCTTCTGTATGTGCAATGTCTCACAGAGCACCCCTGCTCTTCATTCTGTTTCTCCTTTAACTTTCCTTGTCATTCTCAGTGTCCTACATGCCTTGTTTCTTTAGAAAGCAATGTGATATTGAAAAAGATTCATCCCACTTTCAGCTGAAATTCAGGTTAAAAAAAAAAAGCATGCTTACAAATACATGCAGTAGAGACAGAATTCAACCTTGATTCTTGAAATAGGATTGTTATGCTGTAATTTAGGCACTTAAATACCTAAAAATTAAACGTCTAAATTAGACATAGAACCCTTTTAAAACCACTGGTGAGTGACATCACATCTGCAGCGTGGTTGTCTCACTGTCTTACAGGTTTTGCTCAGGAAAAAATAACCACTCCCTAGAGGTGGCTGTAGGAGGTTGACTGCATCAGAGGCCTGTGAAACACACTATGGTTTGGATCAGATGAAACCCAACCCTATGGAACAGTATTTCTGATCCAAGACAATTTTACTTTTTTAACAATTCTTGTTAAAGGTTATCAAAGTTTAGCCATTTTAGTTTAGTTTTGCCAAAATATTGATAAAAGAATGAGAAAAGGGAATGCGTGGCCTTAGGGCCTACACCTCTACAAAGGGAAAAACAGCATGTATTTTTCCGCTACTTTATCAGGCTGACTTTTACCTGAAAGAGGTCAAGTTGCACTCTGCTTCTTAGGCTTGATCTCATTTATATTTCATACATTGGCTCAAGGCTCAAACCCGAACCTTAGAGCTTAATTCATGTGATTTCTGATGCACCTATACTGAAAATGTGAAGGCAGTTTTCTTCAGACTTGGATTTTTTTCCTAGAGGTTTTGGTGATATCTCAGGCAGAATTTAGAATCATAGAATTATGGAATGGTCAGAGTTGGAAGGAACCTTAAAGATCACCTAGTTCTAACTCCCCTGCCATGAGTAGGGACACCTTCCACTAGAACTGGTTGCTCCAAGCCCCATCCAGCCTGGCCTTGAACGCTTCTAGGGATGGGGCAGCCATAGCTTCTCTGGGCAACCTTTGCCAGTGCCTCACCACCCTCATAGTAAAGAATTTCTTCCTGGTATTTGTTCTAAATCTCCCCTTTTTCAGTTTAAATCCATTACCCCTCGTCCTATCACTACACTCCCTGGTAAAGAGTCCTTCCCTATCTTTCCTGTAGACCCATTTTAAGTACTGGAAGGGGTCCTAAGGTCTCCCCAGAGTCTTCTGTTCTCCAGGCTGAACAACCTTAATTTTCTCAGCCTATCCTCACAGCAGAGGTGCTCTAGCCCTCTGATCATCTTCGTGATCTCCTCTGGACCCACTCCAACAGGTCCATGCCCTTCTTATGTTGGGAGCTTCAGAGCTGGACACAGTATTCCAGGTGGGGTCTCACAAGAGAGGAGTAGAGGGGCAACTTGACCTGCTGGCCACATTTCTTTTGATGCAGCCCAGGATGTGGTTGGCTTTCTGGGCTGCGAGCACACATTGGTGGCTCATGTTGAGCTGTTCATCAACCAACACTCTCATCATTATATCAATTTAACATGATATAAGCACCCCTTGCAGAAGGGAGCTCCTCACCAGCACTAACCATTTCCCTTTGACTGAGTCTAGTCCATGTGCCTCCTCTACCAAAATCCCTCTGGCTCCGCTGCTGCGGGAGCTGGTACCTGCTTTCCAGCTGAGCTTCTTCAGCAAAGTAGTTCATGACTACTCCCTGTGTTTGGTTATTTCGGCTGCCCTATTGCAAACCCCCCTAGAAACAGGCTCTCAGCTATTTTGTTTTCACCCGGCACGTGTCAATTCATGCAACTCCTTCACTTACAGGGTAAACACGGACCAGCCACAAAGGCTGTGTGCTCCCCTGCTGCTTTTTCCTCTGCACATGTTTAACCAATGTGAAATCAGCTACTTGGTGTTTGTCCAGTTCTGCTAATAAAAGCCCTGTTTTTCTCATCGAAAAAGCTTTTCAGCACTCCAAAGCCCAAAAGCCTGTTAGAGGGAACATGTTTTTTTATGAGAATCTTTACCAGACTATATTCCAGTTTTGCCTGTATGCCCTCTTACTGATGCCCCACACTGGCACAGACTCTGGTTACAATCTCTTTATCAAGATATTTCCAGTGGTTACACTTCCTAGAGCTATGTTATAAGTGCTTAGGTAAAGAGACATGCAGGGGAACAGCAATTTGGAAGAGGTATAGCTGTATGAATATACAGGGGGAAAAAATCTCTGCATAAGGAAAACCAGCAGAGGTACTGAGCAAGGCAGTTCTGGAAAATGTGTCTGTGTTTTTGTCTGTGTGCCTGCTGGAATACTTTTACATACTCATAAAAACAAACAAACAAAAAGCCATATTTTTCACCTAAGGAAAAGATGAGTTTAATGTTTCTTGAAAAGTCTTCTCCTTTAAATTAAGCTGTGGATCAATGTTTTCAAAATAGTTTCAAATGGTTTAAGAATAGTCTGTCTTTGTGAATTGCCATTATGTCATAAGCAAAAGAAATATTAAGCAAATGTCTACTCCAATAGCTCATAGGATTCCTAAGGAAAATGCAAAAGTAAAACATTCAAAATTAGTTCATGGAATTAACCTGTATTGAAATTGTGAGGTCTGATATTTATGTCTGCCTTTTTCACAGATCAAACATTTCAGTGTGAACTTGATAATCCTTGTTCAAAATCAATAATCTATGCAAAACATCTTGTTTTCATTGAGGAAAGACTTTTGACACACATACTGGCTTCCAAAACCAACCAAGAAATCATTAAAAGAATGTTCCAGCCAGATGTAATGGAAACATTCTTCATTTTTCTTTCTGTAATTTCAATATTTCATTGCTCAAATATGTGGCTATAAAGAAAGACGAGTGGAGTACTAATAGAAATGTAGTACATGACCAAATGCTGAGCAGTCACCTGTGAAGCAAAAGAACAGAAAAATTAGAGGAATTTAGCTTCTTTTTGTCTCAGTGTGTCATTATACGTCATTATATATATATATATGACTCACCAAATGTACCTCTCCATCACATATCAGAAGTCGAGGTAGCAATGTTCTGGCAGTTTTCTTGCTGGGTACAGAGGTAACAACTTCCTGCTAAAAGCATCTGAATTGTTTTGAAATAGCTGATAAATGCAAGTGCCAAAAAGAAAGTAGGGAAAAAAGAAAAATGAAAAAAAAAAAAAAGTAAAGAGAGAGAAACAAAAAGAATCCAACATTTTAAATATGAGCTGTGAATTAATCAAATTAAATTATATCCTCCACTGTATCTCTGGGAGGAAAGAAAATTACTGGTGTTCCAATAGTTGCTACTTTATTAAAAGATACTCTCTTTTTTTTCCAAAGCTTTTAAAGCAGAGACAAACCAAGATTTAAATCCAACCGGTAGTTAAAAGCTACTTTCCTTTTGTTACTGAGCTTCTGAAAGGGCACTCAGGCAAACAGATGCATTAAAAGCTGAGGGATAAGGATAGACAGCACTTGCAGCTGGTTGCTTCAGTGCATTTTGTCCTATTCCTAGGCAAACGCCAGAAACAGCCAAGCAAATGTCACAAGCCAGCAAATTAGGTATGTGCCTGCTTAACTTAAGTACTGGGGGAAAAAAAAAAAAATTGGGGAGGGGGGATTTTCTGGGTGGTTCCGTGAGAGAAAACAGGATATGAAAAGGCATTGGGTGTATTTACTCTGCTAGTAAGCCCACAATCCCGTTTGGGACCGAGGCTGGGCTACAACTTCATTTTTAACATGGGAGGAAACCTCCAACACCAGGAGCAGACTACAGAGAGACTTGGACTATCACTTTATTTATCTGGGACAAAATTGGCTGCTCCAAATAATGATTCTTGAGCAGCAATGGATGCAACACACACAGCCATATCTGTTGGAAAAGCCAGAGGAGTTAAAGAATCACGGAATGGCAGGGGTTGGAAGGCACCTCTGGAGATCATCTAGTCCAACCCCACTGCCAAAGCAGTTTCACCTAGAGCAGGCTGCACAGGATGGCATCCAGGTGCGTTTGGAATGTCTGCAGAGCTGGAGACTCCGCCACTTCTCTGGGCAGCCTGTTGCAGTGCTCTGCCACCCTCAAAGTAAAGAAGTTCTTCCTCATGTTGAGATGGAATTTCCTGTGTTCCAGTTTGTGCCCATTGCCTCTTGTTGTGCTGCTGGGCACCACTGAAAAGAGTCTGGCCTCATCCTCTTTCCACTTTCCCTTTAGATGTTGATAGGCATTGATGAGATCCCCTCTCAGTCTTCTCTTCTCCAGGCTAAACAGATCCCGGTTTCTCAGCTTGTCCTCTTAATAGAGGTGCTGCATTCCCTTGGTCATCTTTGTAGCCCACTGCTGGACACTTTCCAGTAGTTCCGAGTGTTTTGTGAACTGGGAAGCCCAGAACTGGTATTGCACCAGGGCAGGTAGATTAGCATGTGTCCAGGGGTCTGCATATCCATATAGGTCTCTGAGAGTCTCCTGGATGCAAGCCCTGAGACATCCTGCGAGGTCCTGACACATCCTAGTGCAGGTCTGCAAAAGGGCTTGTGAAGACATGAGGTACCCTGTGGATGCCAAACAAAACACACAGCTGGTAAGATGCTAGTAAAACTGGTCACACCTAATGAGAATCAGATTTGAGGAGTCTCCTGGGTGGTTTTGAACCCTGCAATTTTGGACCGTGTCAGCACAGCGAGGGCAGGCAATGCACACAGCTGTCTGCCACTTGCCTGTATGTAGAAGAACGTGCTGGAAGGGTCATCTGGCTACACGTTGGTACATCTACAGCTGATCTAGGTGGGCTTCCTTTATAAGCCATGGAGAGATAGGGAGGGGAGTCTGCAATGCGATTCATCTCATCTTAAAACAGAGTATCTAAAATGGACGAGGTAAATCACATCTCTGAATGATCTGTTCCTTCCTTTTGACTACAGAGAGAGCCTGGGTTGCCTGGCCTGGGTTTAGGCACCTACCTCTTGGATGACTAAACAACATCAGATGAATCCCACCTCTTTGCAGCTGGCTAAATGATCCCACTGGGACTGTATCTCTAATGGCAAAACCTTTATTCTCTCATCACAAAGGCTATAGGACACGCAGTTCCTATAGCAGACACATCTTCAACAGGGGAAAAGAAAAAAAAGATGGTCAAAAAAAGGGAACCCCATGATACATTTCTTATGTTGATAATGGTGGTAGTTGTCTGCATTTCCTGCTCAAAGATACTAGAAGAAATTTTACATCAACAAATATAACAAAACAACCCCATGCTTTAGATTAATATAGTCCCTGTTCCAGAAGGAGTCTTAAGTATGTGCACAGCATTAATAATGTGAGTAGATCAAGCTGCTTTCCACAGCTGGTGTGGACTGTTTTCCGAGGATGCAACAACTCTTCAGGAAACATTGCAGAGATTCTAAAATGGGTAGAAAAATGTTAATTTTTCAATAAAACATTGAAGTTTCCAAAATACACCACCTAGCCCTGGTTATGAAATGAATAGTAAGCTAATGGTTCCAATACCTTCATTGTTGCAGCCTTTTCTTTATCAGAAAGAAAGCGAAAAAGCTGTTTTCAGTCAGAACTGGAATGGTATTTTTTAATCCCCTGCATAAAATATGACAGCTCTGCAATCTGTGATGGTGGCATGTGGAAAATAATTCTCTTAATATTCATCTATCCATACAATTTACTTTGTATTCATTCTTTCTCTTGTACATACTGACAAACACTCCAAAAATGTTACTTCTTCTTTCCTCTTTTTTTTTTTAGTGAACTGTACGATTAAACAACTGCCTGCCAGAGTCCAGAATTCATTTTCATTTCAGATCTAGCCTTTTTACCAAAACTAAGCCTCACAGAGGTGGCTACAAGCCTACAAGGTTTTCACTCTAAATCCATTAAAATGTATTAAAACACCATAAATGCACTAGTAAAAGGAAATAAAAATGGGGAATTAGTGAGATTTTGTTAAAACAATAAAAAAAACAAAGGGGCACTACATGATTTTTAAAGCTGATTTTGCAAATGCACTACTGTCACAACCAAGTGACTGAGCCACCCATGAACAAGTTTCCTACAGCTGTGAAGAGTCAAGCAGCTGTGGCACTCAGCCCAGGTTGGCTGTTAGCCCACTTTTTTCTTGACATCTCAGCTGGATTTTAAAGCTTGAGTTGAGCTCTGCACAACCGCAGCAATACCGCTGCCTGTACCTTGAGGTGCAGGCTTTTGCACCGAATCCACTTTGTCGCTTGATGGGGTATAGCCTGAGACAGCCCTGCTTCTGGAAGGAGTTGTTTTGACTCCAGCACTAGCACCGAGGCACTGATTAATACATCCAAGTGATTCTGCCTTTGCTTTGTCAACTTTGCCATCCGCCTGCTTCTCTGTGAGCTGTTCAAACAGGAGGGGATAGTCCATCTTCTCCCAAACCCCCCTACCAGCAATGCAAAGAGTCTTGGTTATTCCCTTCATGCTTGGAGATGTCTATAGGCTGCCATGAAAAGTCGTTGGGACCCTGAGTGGTCTCCAGTGTAGCTGTTAAAGTGAAGTGATACGTATTCCACTTCGCTCACAGTCAACAGTGGCCTTGCAAACCGCTGTTTGGTGGCCCAGGAGCCTGTAGACCATGCTCAAGGATGAGTATGAGCTTCAGCCATGCCTGAATCTACACTTGCAATCTCACAACCTATACAAGGTTTGACAGGCTGGTCTCAAGGGCACCTTGGGCTTGCTCTACTAAGGGACACCTAGTGTAAACACATGTAAACACCCTGCAGAGAGGTCTCCAGGTGCTTTTTTGATCATTTCAGCAACGCCAGGCAAACAGAAAGGGAAGGAAAGAGGTAAAGTCCTGGCTGTAGGATGGAGTCCACTGGTGCTGTAATGAGTGCTGAGAGTCTCACTGGAAAGACAGTGAAATAATTCATCCATTGAATGGGACATCTTAATTGGTATGTGTCAAGGGAATCCGTCAAAAGTATAATCTGGTTTCAGCGGGTCTCATTCCGTTCTACATCTCATTCTGTGAAGGTCCCGGCTGCCATCTAGTGGAGTCGTGGTGTGTCTTTAGACTAAAATAAATATTTAAATACTGCACGTGGGAATAACAGAGAACTAATCTGCAACCTGTAGGCTTAATAGCCTCATGACTCAAAAAAAAAAAAAGGTAGCCTATATACCAATGCAAGTGAGGACAGAAACACATGATAATCCCAGAAAATAGGGGATAAAGGAACATTGAAGGTGTCTTGCCCACTATTTCTGAAACAGCTTGTGTTCTCCCTGTCACCTCTATGGAAAAACACACAAAAATTTTCGTTCCCAACTAAAGAAAATTTGGGCTGCTTTCAGAGTAATTGTATGGTATTACAATTCCCCCCCAAGCAGCCTGTTTTCTAGCATGTGCACTTTGCAACACAGCTGTACTTTTCTTGCTAGAAAAGGTAGCAGATATGTTCATTGAAATTTCACTTTACAACTGTCTGATCAGCACTGTTTGTTCGTCCTCCTAGCAGGTCAGAACATACATCTGACTGGCCTGTACCTCATCACCGATGGTGGCCAAAACTCACACTGCTTCCCTGAACCTCCTGGACTCCAAACTGCTTGGCATTTTCCAAATTTTCCACTCACTTGTCCAACGTTTTTTTGAAGCCACACAAACTCTGCATGCCTGGCAAGGTTTGGCAAAACAGAAACATGCAGGGAGTGAGGGAACTTCTCAAGGAAAAACCTCTCATCTCCACACTGACACTGCTCTTTTTCCTTTAACATGTTTTCATTTTCCCTTATGAAATTTTACTTTTTTTTTGGTAGACCTTACTGGATACAAAAGCACAGTTATCACAATATAAAGAGAATAATGTGTGTTTTCCCATCAAGGTGATTTTGACTCTGTTCTGTTTTACACATTGTTATTTTCTGTTCAATAAGGAGATGGAGAAAATCCTTAACTTGTTAACGCACTCTATGTGGATTAGGTGTGGATATTTTTCTAGTTTCTAAAATCACTTCAAATTACTGGAAATTAATTCTGTTACCAAAAAAAGTGGTTCTACAATTTTCTGTGTGCTGGTATCAGCACTTATGCAGGCACAGTGAACTGGATCAAGGAACTTTATCTAGCTGAAAATCAATCTGAATTACTAAAATAAAGCTTGTGTTTGGGCAGAGCAGGGGAGGCGCTACCTCACTCTCTCATCATTTCCTAACCTTGGCTTAGTGACAACAGCTAGAGGTGAATCCCATTCTTAATTCAATGGTGTCATTCTAGCTGTTTGTCCTGACTGTGAGGAATCCAGCTCAGTCATTTCTGCGACTTCTGTTGTTACTGGAGAAAGGGAAAAGGACCACTTCAGGGTGCTTCTTCCCACCTCCCTAACACAGCTCTATCAAATTTCAAGGTAAAATTTGCATCAGTGTTTATCTTCCCTCTTTGGCATAAGGGGTACCCGTTGCAAGAAAGAAATAGTTTTTCTAGTATTTTAAACATGCAAAAAGTGGTGAGAGATCAGTCTGACTCCAGCTGAATTTGGGAAAATGGAAATGGTTACATACAGCCCTCCAATTTGGAAGTGGCTTGACCAGAAGAAAGGAGTAGATGAGCCAAGCTTGGAGCAAGGAATGGCATCATCATCCAGACAGCTCTGCACATGACCAACTGCGGTACAGATAAAACAGTCTGTCAAGTTAAGTGAGCGCAACAGGGGAAATAAAGAAACACAGATTTATTATAGACATTTGCATGCAGATTGCGGTATTAAGGGTTTATTGTATGTACTCCTGTTGCTTTAAGAAAGGTATTTATTGTCCACTTTGATACAGCAGTTTTGTTCAATAACATAAAAAATGACAGGAAAATCCTATTGCTACATAAAATCACAATTAATCTTTTAACTTCCTTTTCTCATATTGTAAAAAAATTAATATATATTAAAATTGATAGCATTTGGACCAAAATATAGTAGAAATAACCATTTCCAGTTATTTAATATTATGACATGAAATACAATTATTATGTATTTTTATTTGCAACTAAATAATATTGATCTTCTGCAAGTATAGAAGTAATGAAATATTCATACAAACTGAAATTCACTTTTTAAACTTTGTTGTTATATGATTTTCATAGTATGTTAAAAAGTCAAAAGCCTCACCATCATTCTGACATATTTTGCAGTAGGCAAGATGTGATTAAAAGCTTCGTTCTTTACGGATAATTGCAAGACATTCACCTTAAGGATGCCATATTAATATCTTAATTTGATAATATAAGAGTACAATTGAAGCTAGGCAGTGATTGTATGGTTGTAATAGTCTCTCTTGCAATCAAAGCTGATGTGGATTATGTGTGTCTGATCTCCATTTGAATTTCCAGACCTCTCCCTGATCACCAGGGAACAGTACCATTATAATTAAAAGATGGTTCATGCTCGTTCCCAATCTATTATAGAGAGACAGGAACATCTCCCTTTTCCTACGGATACATACAGAAGATCTAGGATCTTACTACATGAAAGGATTTCAAGTACAAAATGGTTTAGATAACAAATTTTGCCAGTAGAGTTTTTATTAAGATAATCAATCTAAAGCTCACTGAACACTTTGTGATGCTTCTAATATTTTTCTATTTTCTCTTCTCTTCTCTACAATATCTTGCAATAATAGCAATGTCCTTATCCCTGTAGGACATCCCTTGGTAGAGGTACCAAACGTTTACTGTATTCCAGGTCGAATCACAAGTCAAGTAAAGCAAAACACTGAAAAGCTGCCTTTTCTTCGCTCAAATCTGAAATTATTTAATGCTGTAAAAACAATAATAGTAATCCTGCCTTGATGTTAGATAAAGACAGAAGAACCACAAGTGTACGCTGTTAGTCGTGATATGATGCACCATTTTATATTGTTAATATAAACTGTAAAGTATATGCTGTTAGTAGGAGAGACTGCCATTGGTATTGATTGACATTGAAGTGATTAACAGTTATACCATGTGAGGAAGCAACGTAAGGCACTAAGCTAAACAGAAGAAAACATTCTAAAAAGATTATTGCCTGACTGAGAAAAGAAAAAAAAAAATTAGGACAAAACCTATAGACAAGATCCTAACAGAAAATGCTACCTGAATGTGCAGCATAGAGGAAACTAATCAAATATTCTACACTGAGATATTTGCATTCAAAAAAAAAACAAAAAAAGAGGAAGATGGGGTCTTTAGGGATGCCATGCTGTCAGAAATATTGCTTATTTTTAGGAATCTGGCAGATGCTTTTGAGGGTAGAAAGGGAAAAGTTAATCAATGTCATGCAATTGGTTGTGACACAAATAAAAGTGAAATCCTAATGACTTGAGTTGCGCCTAGGCTGACAGAAACCTGGCAGATGCACCTAAAACTGCTGATCATTTTTTCCACTGGAGCCTGCAGTGATATCAGCTCAGATATCGCGCCTCAAAGCTCTTCTTCACTTCTGTCTTTACTCATTGTAGTGTAAACCCTGTTGCTGTTTGTGCACCCTGGAAATGATTCGCTATCTTCAGCTCAGTTTTGCTTTGCTCTGGCCCTACTCCAAGTGAAAGTAAATCATACTTAGCAAAATTTATTCTTTAAAGGTTAAGGAGTTTCTGTTACTCACACTTTTCATACCTATTTTATCAAACTTTGCATGTGACAGACAAGAACTTGCAGAAACATAATCTTATGCAATGTGTGCTAAGTTACTGTTAAGCTCAGTAAAAATTGTCTAAATTCAATGCAATTCCTTTCCTGAGAAACTGAACATTTCTGCTTAACACTTTATAATCGAGATTGAATTTTCTAAAAACATACCATAACCTTGATATTTATGCCATGTGTAGTCTGATACTAATTTTCTAATTAAATAGAGTCATGTCTTCTGAATTTAGCTGCTTCAGTCTCCAATTTCAGCTATCCCACAGGGAATTTTCTCCCCTATAGTGGCTATTTATTTCAGGAAGGAATTAAATGCTCTCCTGAAGATTCCTGCCTCGGTTCATGTTAGAAAAAGCTGAGATGACTAGAAAATAGCTCTGTTTAGGTGAGAATGGATGGCACAGATGCTTGATTGCAGCCAAATAGTTGTTCATTTTATATATGATACAAAGTGGATAGAAATTATTTGGGTACATTGCTGACATTCTTGATTCAGAAGGAATTGGGGCCAAACCTTTCATGCAGGCTTTTATAAAAGAGGAGAACAAGAGCCCTGAGAAGTCCATGTTTTCATGTGTCTTCATATCTTTTACTAATGTGTCCAGTTAATGTCAAAGTCATCATGGTAACACCATTTCAGTATTGAAGGACTTAATTACAAGGCAGAAAATCCAATTGATACAGTCAAGACTTACAAGTCTTAATATGACACGTTATAACACTGGTTGAGACACGGAGACAAGAAAATGCCATCCGACATTCAGAAATCAGCTGAGCCAGACAATGGCTGGTCTGTTCAGCAGAAGAAAGAATTTTATTTGTTTTTTATTGCCTCTGCTTTTATCTTCCAGTTAAGGATCATGATGGTCTTCAGAGTAAATTTGCCACTTCACAGTTAATTATACAACAATGGAAATGCAGCAGCTGTAAGAAACTTTCTATCTAAGCATGTATGGTAGAGATAGGTAAAATTTAGACTTCTTAGTTGAGCTATTACTCTGTGCTCCTTTCTAGCTGATAGAAACTATGATCTTTTTGAGGCTGAAAAACATCCACTTCCAGGAAAGAAGGCTCATTCCTCTACATACTCACGCTTACAGGTTATGCCACTTTTTCACATTAGCTGGACGCTATATAACACTGCAAAGCTCATCTCTCAGTCTCTTACTTTCAACAAACTACCAATCATTTGACATGCTCCCATCGAGCTCACCTTGAATCGCTCTGGGTAAAAGAAGGAAACCAGTACAAACAACATCTTGGGCTTCACATTGTAATATGTGTTTCAAAGAATCACTGCAGAAGTGGGAATAAACACCTTCCTCCCACTGCTCCCTCAGACTCTTCTCCCACCCTCAGATCTCAATTCAGCCATTACTGTGTTTTTCACAGATGGAAGGAAAAACAAGAACACTTTTTTTTTTTTAATGGAAAGGAGAAGACATCTCCTTAGTAGTCAGCTTTTACATAAAAACTAGATGGCATAACATTCCACTTCTTCAAGTTACCTGAAATTACCTGGGTACAGCAAAAGAAAAAGGAAGGCAAGTCTAATTTTCTCTATTATCATTTCTGCTGTTTAATCAGACTTGGAATGTCCAGAAGAGCTGGGTGAAAAAGTATTGGTCTGACAATCCTCACTGTTGGGTACAGTTTAGCTTTGTTCACTCCTTTCCAAGCTCTCATATTCCCATAAAAGAGGTTAATCAATCCATTCATCTACAGGTTACAACAATCATTGGGGGAAAAAAACCAAAACCAACCAACCAAACCTCCTCAAGTACAAACACTGGGAGTACAAGTTTATTTTCAAGATTCTGAATGTTTTACAATGAAGAGCAAAACCAGCCACAGATAAGAAAATACTTAGCAGTATTCCTAGCAGTGTCCTTGTCCATGTCCCATGGGTCTCATCCTCTTTCTGTGCAAAAGTTTGCTTTTCTTTTCAATTTACTTGCAAGTAGAGGTTATTCCTTAATGATTACCTTATGGACCGTTGTCCTTCCTAACACCTCCACCTTCAGCTACTAGGCTATAAGAAATTTTCTAACCTGTAGCTACTGAAGTAACAAAACTTGAGACTGTATTGGGTTTTATTATGAACTTTGAATCTTTTTTTTCTTCTAAAAAGGCAATATGAAAAAGATAGTATAAGAGGACTTTCCAGTCATTTTGTTACAGTTTGACAAGACATTTGGCTTCTTATTGGTGCCTCTATTGAACCAAAACAAGGAATAAAGCTTGAAGAAGCTGGATAGACTCCATTTCTCATTGTGTAAGGGTTGAATACAAGTTTCCAGACCTGATCATCTATGGTGTCACTGAAAATTGCAGCTGGTGCCCACTCTCTAGACACATTATGCTATATGGCTTACCAGTGAAAATGCACGGGATGTGAACCAAGAGGAGGTCATTTTTGTGTTTGCTGTGGTGCAAAATATGTCAATAAGAGAGCTGACCAGCTTGTCAGTGTTTAATATGTCACTGCAATGCTTGTCCTGCAAAAGATGTCCAGTGGGCAGAACTGCTGTAGAAGTGGATCGTCATCCAATTTGCTCAGTATGAACTGCAGTCATTACATTTGGTGGGTTTTTTTGATTTGTTTGTTGGGTTGTTTTTTTCCCCAATCAGGCTTTTACATGTGATTGCTCCAGATCCTGAGGCCATCTTTAGCACACAGATGTGGTCATTTTTACTCCAGAACTAGATGGCACAGTCCATCTTGTTCTCCTCCACACTGGCATAAATCCATATCTCTTACCATGCCACCTCCGGCCAATTTCCGTTTGTACCTCAAAAGAAAAGGAGAATGCTATTTTGTGGTCAAATACTGCTTGGGACTAGACTGCTGGGAAAGACAGAAATGGTAGCTAGAGAAGTGTAAAATTTAGATGTCTCAGTCCAAATTAGTTCCTCTGGACTTCTTTTTAGCTGATGTAGAAAACTAGGGTCCTCTACCCTGCGTGCTCATCCCTCTACACTGATTAAAATGTCCAGTGTAGCTATCTCAGGGTTGGCCTCCCATGTTGAAAAGAGTAAATGAACCCCACTCTTCCTTTAAAGACGTAGGGACATACTTTATGTGAGTCTGCCCAGTCCTGTGTTCTTACTTTAGGACTATGACCCCGATAATCAAATTTCATTATTAGGGCTGTCACACAGTTAAATAAATGAAAAAAGAACCACTTCTATTTTTAACTTGCCTGGTTTCAATTTCTACCTGATGCTCCTCAATCCACCTTCCTCTGCTGAACTAAAATCTATCAGCTTTCAGTGGCTTTCTCCCATCAAAGTAGTTATACTTTGATATCTTTACCAAGTCACCTCAATCTTCTTCTGAGAAATAGTTTGAAGTCTTTAACTCTAGCCCCATAAAGGATTTTGTCCTTCACTAGAATATTTTCTCAGCTTGTTTTTTTTATCTCCCCCCCCTTTTGTTTAATATCCCTTCAAAAATTTATTCCAGTAACAGTCCCACCAACATTGTCTACAAAAACATATTCACTCTGCATTGCTTGCTCTTCCTCAATTGCTAAGGGATGTTGTCATGCTTCCATCTGTTTCTAGAAGAGTATAATCTGCAGCTGACCCATTCTATGGTCCCTGGGCTTTATTGACTAAATCTCTATTTTCCAATTTGTGGCCGAGAAATAATATTTTGCTATTTAAGATGGTGAGGGGAAAGCCATCAGCAATCAGGAGACAGCTGCTTTCTGCTGTTGAGAACTATGTATGCCATGCATTGGCATGTTCACAGAGGCGTACAGTGGGTCCAGACCAGCCACTAAAGCCTGCTTTCACATCCGATTCGTATTAGAATTGTGCCTTCCCAGTAGTTTAATAGGAAGAAAACTGTCTGGAATGTCTGGGATGACAAACTGAATGTAAAACTATGGTCTACCATCAGAAGAGATTAGGATTATTAATAGACCAGTGAACAGGAGTGTCAACTGAACACAAGAACCATCAGAGCAGTCAAAAATTCATAGCCATAAACTCAATCAAAAAGTTAATAAGTGTTAATATATTTGAAGATGCTTGTTTTAATACTTCAGCAATTTCTGACAAAATTAAGTGTGGACCGTGGCACACATAGACAATTAAATAATATTTGAAAGCTTAATCAGCCCTAGACTTTCAACTTGGAAAACGGAGATTTAATCAATACAGCCCAGGGAGCCTAGAATCCATCAGCTGTCTCTAACACAGACAACTGTACTTGGTCATTTGAATATTCTACTGTGATGTTTAGGGACAGCATTCACCTCCCAAACACATCTTTGACACCCTAGGTGATGCCCTGTATGATGTTATATATGAATCGGGTGATAAATTTAAATTCTTTCCAATCTTATCATAGACCTTAAGAAAATGGAGATCTCTCTGCATTACTACAACAGCTTCTAATTTCAGATCTGGAGCTGGCATGGGTTTTCCAAGCCCTGTGATAGTACAGAAATGTTCAGAAAGGATAAAAAATGCTTGATGGAATAGCAAAGTAGTAAAAGTTCATTTGTCCACTAGATGGCTTCATTCTCATGAAGATAATTGAAATGAAATCCAAATTCATCGATTCCCATGTTGACAGACAATCGTAAGGAACTAAAAAGTGTATCTGTTTGTATGTAAGTGATTATTAACTCTATATATCTGTCAGTGAAAGCAATATTGTAAAGTATGTAGTTTCCTTACCTCATGGTTCAGAAAACAGTAGAGAACTGCTACAATAAACCCCTGAAAAAGAACAGGGAAAAAAAAATTTGAACGTTAGCACAGTTTGAAAAAGCCACTTGCACTATCTGACTTCCTGATGGTACTATGTATGTGAATTAATAATATCACTATAGGCTGGGATATTTTTATAAATTGGAAAATTCTTTATGTATCTCCAATAAAGTCGATCAACTAGTTAGTGGCATTTCACCAAAGTCAGCAATGTGTTATGAAGTCACAAGAACACAAAATATGGCAAGTGAAGTTCTCCCACATTATGCTTACAAAAATATGGTCTATTCTACAGACAAATATATTGAGAGCTAATTCTTTACACAGTGTAAATCAGTAAGGAAACACAGACTTCATAAGGAGATCCACCTATGGAGCTCAAACAGTTTTCCGGCCAACTTCTGTGTCTTTGCAGTATATGAGATGAGGTCAAATTCTGGTCTATTGAATACTTTTGTTAGGATTCTGAACTGAGATAAACCCAGGAGGTCAATGAACCCATGTGATCTGATACCAGCTAAACTCCTCACCCTTTTATGCAGTTAACTTATTCCTTACATTGTTAATTCAGTGAAGGCCATCTCCAAGTACAGAGGATCAGGATTAAGGCGTACAAATGCATTGGACAGGATTGACACAATGGATTAAGTCCTCAAGAGGACTAAACCAGCCCAACTGCTGGATTTTTGATGCTGCTCACTGACAAATGCAACCATGCAACCATTGAGAGGGAGGAATGCCTGCAGCTGCTTCTCATAAACCCTGAGGTGCAACACAGGGAGAGAGAGGAAAGTGAAGGGCAACTGGGTGGTGCCTTGCTCACAGCTCAAGTAGTAAAACCACCTGGAGGGTACGTCAGATAAACCCCAGTAACTGTTCTAGTTGGCACCAAGCTCTTCAAACTGTCCATACACTGTCAATTTGGAGCAGTTGGGGGCATCAAAAGTACACCAAACATTTTCCCTACCCTAGAGGGAAACGCATGTAGCATTTCTCAGAGCAGTGGTCTGTATGTGTGTCAGTCACTGTTCTGTGTTTATATGCTTGCTTACCAATTTATTCTTTGCCAAAGAATTGGAAAGGGGGCCGGACCTACGGCTTTGATTGCCCCTGGATAATTTAAATATCCAAAAGCAGCTTGATCTTGTCAGGGAATGTACATGGATTACCACTGGTAGCAAAGGTTTTCCCTGCGTGGCTTTTACCCACCGTCCAATTTACACATGCATCTGAAAGACTTGGCTTTGTATTTGCGAAATCTGTAAATACAGTCTGTAGCCGGATAGAATCATAGAATTACCTAGGTTGAACGGGACCTTTGAGATCATTGAGCCCAATCATAAACCTAACACTGCCAAAACCACCACTAACCCATATCCCTCAGCACCGTGTCTGTCCAGCTTTTAAATGCCTCCGGGGATGGTGACTCTACCACTTCCCTGGGCAGCCTGTTCCAATATTTGATAAGCTTTCCAGAGAAGAAATTTTTCCTAATATCCAATCTAAATCTCCCCTGGTGCAACTTGAGGCCATTTCCTCTTGTCCTATCAGCTGTTACTTGGCAGAAGAGATCAAGCCCCACCTCTCTACATCTGCCTTTCAGGTAGTTGTAGAGAGTGATAAGGTCTCCCCTCAGCCTCCTTTTCTCTAGGCTAAACAACTCCAGTTACCTCAGCCACCCCTCAGAAGATTTGTTCTCTAGGCCCTTCACCAGCTTGCCCTTCTCTGGATACTCTCCAGAACCTCAGTGTCTTTCCTGCAGTGAGGGACTCAAAACTGAGTATTCAAGGTGGGGCCTCACCAGTGCCAAGTACAGGGGGATGATAGGATGTAGGTCATATCTTTAGATACCATAACTCAGCAAGGAAACATGAACTTTGTAAAGATACACTAGCTTCAGGACCCAGTTATTTTTTGTACAATACTAGTTTTCACGTGAATACTAGATTAAATTAGAAAATCTGCTAAGAAAGATTTGAAGCCTCTGCGGTCATTTTACCTGAAAAGATCCAACGCAGAGCTCTAAGTAAAGTCGAACGCCCAGGCTGGTATATTCCGGAAGAAAGTTGAAGACAATATAATGGGTTCCAAATAATGGAATTAGAAGCAGAGTTGACCTTGAGAGACGTCTAGCAAAGGACATGAGAAGAAGTAAAGTAGTATTATTTTCCTGAGTAAAGACTAAGCATGCACTATGCAACAGTAATAAAGAGAAGTTAGAAAGAACATCTAAATATCTACATGTGAAGTTCATATCTCTTGGGACTACAGTGCTGGGCAGAAAGTATGATTAGAAACTAGCTGGAAATAGATTTCTGATGTTGATATCCTTATGGCAATGGCATGTTCATGACAATATCTTGTTAATGGCTTTTCTAATACTACTTTGACATTCTGTCTTTCTGAATAAGATTGCAGTTCAGGAAAATGCAAAGAAGTAGAATATATTTTGTCCCATAAAAGCTGTTGAAAATTTGACATTTATTCGTAAGTAAATACAGAGAAAGCAATACGCAGCCTTCCTTTTTAGATCACATACAGGAAAAGGTATCTATAGAGAGTAATTTATCCTACTCTAATCAGACATCTAATGTGGATCCAATTAATGGTTGCCTCGTCTCTGCATTGATTGTAACTGGAAGGTAGATCATCTCTGAACTGATCTGAATATATCATGTTTAGATTGTCACTATTAGCTGATATGAGTCTCATCCTTTGACTAGTTTCCTTGTGATAAAGTTAGGAATTTCTAAAATTTAACACCAACTAAACTGAGCCTGTCTGTGACACTGGACATGTGCTTCTCATTTTACAAAAGATGACAAGTTTTTATCATTAAATAAAATGATTTTTTTATTAACACCATATACTACCTGTACTGAGAAGAGTTATTGAAGTTGATTTGTCTAGGATCTAGTTTTTTCAGCAATATTCTGATGATGTTGATAAATAGGACAAAATTGACCTGTTCACAATATTTTTGGGGGGGAAGAAAAAAAAAGGTTACATTCACATGTAAAACTTTGCAATGAAAATCTGTTGTCTTACTTCAGTTATTATGTAATTTGTGCAGTTTCAATGGCACCAGTGTAAGATTATCAATGTCATTCCAGTTGGCAGCATTCAAGCATCTCAATAGGTTGCATTCTTTCTTTAAGAAATAGCTGAAGACGGAAGCTTGAGAATTGGATTCTTTTTATTCTTTGTAGCTCATATAATTTTGATTCTCTTTTGAGATGGCCATTGCATTAAATTCTGGCTAATATCTTTAGACATTATTAGTAAAAATCATCTGACTAAATACAAGTATCTACAATAACATGTCTGTGTCTGAGCTGATCACCCTGTTCTCCCTTTGTAGTCAGTGGAGAGCCAGTCAGTATAACCAATAGAGCCCCAGGTGGAGTTGGGGATGAATCATTTCCTCCAAATGTAGACATTTATTGTAAGTCAGATGAATCGCATACCAAAAGTGCGTATTTCTCTCTGTTGCCTCTGAAAAGAACTGAGGAACATTAGCTCAGCTCCAAGCTAGCTTGGGTCAATCCTAACTTGCAAAGCAAATTTTCTACAATTGTAATTTGACACAGCTTTACCAAAGTCAGCTCAATTTTCCACAATAAGAATTTCTTCCCATGCATTTTGTGTGTGTCCATATACATTAGCTCTTCATTTGGTGAGACTGAATGTTTAATTTTGCCTAAGAATGTCCATGTTTTATGAGAACGCCCCATCTTTTTATCCATCAGTGACACATTAAGTACATTCCAGCAGAAAAATCAGCACCACAATACCCTAATTCTCTTCACTTAATATGTGTATGTCAGATCAGCACCAGTAGAGGGAAAAAATGGAGGTAGAAGGAAGTATAAAATTTTGTTGAAATATGGCAAACTATGGCCAGAATTCAACTTGAGATTTTAAAGTCACATTGTTTGCCTATGTATGCCTTATTTGTATGCATATGTCCTCCAATTTAATTAAGCTTTGAATAGATGGACTTAAGGGCATCCATTAGATGCTTTCACAAACATTGCTTGGGTTTAATGACATGTGGGAGTAATCATACACAATTATCATTTAAAGTCCATAAGTTTATTCAATAAATGTCAGGCTCAAGAGCCATTATCATTGTTATCACCTACGAACAGAAACCTATTGCCCTTGAAAGTTTGCATTAAAATTTATGATTGAATCTGGACTCTCAGGCTAAAAATTATGTTTTCAAATATTGTAAGGATGGCTTAACCTCTCATGTGACATTAATTTCAACCAAACTGACAACTTTATGAAATCTATCATTTCTTTTGAAGGATGTTTTCTTGGGGGCGGTGAGGAGGGGAGCACTTCTCTGCCTCTTTTTAGTTTGCATTGGAAACAGGCAGGTTTACAGTACAAATTCTACCATTCCTCTTCCTTATTTCAAACAACATTTCAGCAAACAGTAACCAGATTTTAATTTAAAAGTCTTTTTGCTTTTAATTAATGTTGGCAAACCTAGAAGTACCTACCCCAACAGAAATTATAATCGGTCCTTTGATTAGCCACCAGTATGGAGAGCCTTGATTAATATCCCAACATCTGAGTAAATAACAGCAAGTTTAGAAAAGTCACGTATGTAATCGCTACAGCCAAGACACCACTTAGCAGTGTTGGTGAAAATCTGAAGAGATATTTTTGTGGAAGTGCAGGTATAGTGCAAGTACACAAATATTTAAACCCTGCTTTGAACAAGACATACTCTTTAGAGATTATCCTAGTCTTTTCAAAAAGAAATACTGATCTCGTAGTGTTAAGAGACAGCCGTGGATGCAACAACTCTGACAAAAGACTTACACAGCTCATGCCATGACTGATACAGAGATATGGCTTTTTTCTTCAAAGATACTTATTTAAGACATGAAGCATTTTGTCTGTGTAAAATAATGAGCATTCCAGGCTTCAGAAATGTCAAAAGGCATTTTGCATTAGAAAGTCCTAAAATTTGGCTTTCTTACTTCATTTATCTGATTAGAATCTCTTTCTTTCTTGCAGCACAAATAAATTTTTCAGGTTCCCAGGAAGGATCCTCTGTACAGTTACAATATCATTGCCATATCATACTCTGAGATTATAATCCCCATTCACTATGTCCATAGTGGAATGGAAATGCAGAATGCCACCACAGGCGCTAATCTACTTGATGGTGTAGGGAAAGGTGGGAAAGTAATATATACTGATATTATTTCCCCATATAATTGAAATTACATAATCCTTCATCACTATAATTATTTTAAATATGTAACCTAAGACTCTAGAATAATGTAGGAAACAATTACTTACGCTGTGTCTTCAAAGTAGAATTTTGCTAATATCCATATCAGGGTGAAAAGTGTTGGAAAACCTGTTAGACAGTTAAACAAATACTGTGGTTGTCTAATTTCATCAATTAATTCAAATCTTGTCCACTGAAGCTCTGCTGTGATGACACAGGCCACTCATTTTCAGAACTGGAATTACGCTTTGTGGCTTGTTCATGGAACAAGAATCGCTCTGGGCTCGTAGCATAAACTGCAAAATAAATTTTCTAATACCCATGATGGAATGAAACAAGTTAAGGCATTGACTGTTTGGTGATCAACATCATTGTGGAGGTCTGAAGGGACACACTTTGCACATGATATAGTTCTGCCACAGAGGACTGAACTTGCAACCTTTTACTAACATGAACACAATTCACATATGTGGTCTCACCTGAAGTCAGCACTCGCATCCAGATAGCACATCAACCCCCAAGTTTATTTTGTAAGAGTGCTTTTTGCATGACAAAATGTTGGGAAATAGAATTTACTGAATCTTAAAATAATAGTAGTAGTAACAATTTACAAACACACGATGTGATGCAGCCTGCCTTACACCTTCTTAAAAAGGCACTTGAAGTTTCCCTAAAACACCAAAAGTAATTCTGTCTGGTTAGTTTTCAGGCCTACCTTAACCTTTGGTGGCAACGTGCCTGGATTGCCTTCCAGAATTGACCAAAAATTCCCCAGGGCAAGTGCATTCATCTGCTTCATATCCTCAGAAGGCAGTTCTCTGCTTTTTCCTTTACACAGCAGTTTTATGTGGAAAACCATTTAATTTCTGATTTCTAGGTCACCGAAAAGGTCTAAACAACTAGATTTATTGCAGACCACAAGAAAAAGGAGTGGGTATGTTGCCGTCTCATGCCTCCACTGTTATTTAGTGTGTAGAGCTCCTTTATTCACACAATTGCCTAATGCAAAAGATGGATTAAAACAATATCAGGACCACAAAAATGCCTGCTATGCCTCCAGATGGACCCACTCTCAGAATAAAACTGTATAACTATTTTTGCATGAACTGAAGCGAGGGATACCTAACTTAGGTAACTGGGATAGCTCCTTAGAGGAATCTGTGTTTTCAGTGGGAAGAAGAATCATAGAACCATAGAATCATAGAATGGTTAGAGTTGGAAGGGACCTTAAAGATCATCAAGTTCCAACCCCCCTGCCATGGGCAGGGACACCTCTGACTACAGCAGGTTCCTCAAAGCCCCATCCAGCCTGGCCTTAAACACTTCCAGGGATGAGGCCTCCACAACTTCCCTGGGTAACCTGTTCCAGTGCCTCACCACCCTTACAGTAAAGAACTTCTTCCTAATATCTAATCTAAATCTCCCCTCTTCCAATTTAAAACCATTACCCCTTGGCCTATCACTAGACTTCCTGACAAAGAGTCCCTTTCCAGCTCTCCTGTAGGCTCCCTTCAGATACTGAAAGGCTGCTCTCAGGTCTCCCCGGAGCCTTCTCTTCTCCAGGCTGAACAGCCCCAGCTCTCTCAGCCTCTTAACCTAAGAAGGTTAAGTAGACTGGAGGTCTCTCTGTGGCTTCCCAAATGTACTTAATTTTCCACTTTTTTCATAAGCAGTTCAAAAGCTATATTTAAAAAACTTGCCTGCTCCTCACTAGTACGCATGTAAAAATAAAATCAAAGCGATGCCCAAGTTGAGCACTTCAATTAGGCAGACTAGATTCCACAGTAAGATCTTGCCTTTTATTAATTTCATATAAAAGCCTTACTTACCCCAGCCAAAGAGGACAAGCCACCAAAAATGTCTTCTTCCATGAGAAAGTGATGAGAGTAGTAGACAGTTTAGGTAAAGAGCCTCTACTAGCAGCCACATGAAATTTGTCATCATGAAGTAGTGACAGAAAACAACTGAGATCTTGCATTCAGTCTAGGGAACAGGAAAATCATAGTTTTGGCATTACTTGTGCATCCGTGTGTTTGATTTGCAGAGGCAGTAGGTATCTGTAATTCTGTCTGAGATCTACAAAGAAGATCTCAAAATTACATGCATGTTTAAAGGGAAAGCTTCAAATTTAATATGGCTTTCTGAATAGGAAGGCCTCAACCTTCATAATAGCTTGAAATCTCCACTGTAGCTTGGTTTATATCTCCATGCTAGAGTTGTAGCTTGGTCTCCAAAACATGTGGTTTCTCCCACAAATGCACTGCCTTCAGTGCAGCTTAAACAAGTAGAGTCAAATGCTCCATAGCCCTTGAACTAAAGTACGTTCAAGGACCCATCATATTTCACTTTCCTGCTTAGGCTCAGTTTTAAACTTTCACGTGGCCATGAACAATGCAGAAGAATAATCCCAGAAAGCTTTGTTTGAAAACCATTGCCGTATTGCCAATATTAGTGGCCGGAACCAAAGCTAAGTTGATTGTTTAGTATCTTGTGTGTCTTGTGGTTTACAATTCAGAGCTTCCGGTCAGAACATGGTATCCAACATTTCCAGAAGAAACATCTTTTAAAAGTTGTGTTACAAGGTACTCAGAGATCTGTAATTTTAGGCTTCAGATTATAGAAGCATAACAGTGTAATGAACTACTTTTTTCTATGGCAAAGTGTATATCTGATTTAGAGTATTAGAGGACCACAAATTGATGCATTCAAAATGTAGAAATTCTGAGGTGCACACTTATGGAGGTAAAACATACCGATAAAAAATTATAGAATTTTGATGACCAGGTTAGAAGGAAAAAAATTAAGTAGTAAAAAAAAGCAGTGAAAAGTGAAACCACATATAGATACTATACAAAAACACCAAGTACCACAGTAACCTCCTTTTCATGTACTTACAGTAGAGAAGGTGCAATGATCAATGTCTTCCTCTTGGAAAAGGACAGCATCCTTTATGAAGATGGCAATGGCTTTTAAGATAAAAGTCAAAAAGAGCTGTACATGGATATAATTTCTGGGACAGCGAAGCCTCCTGGAAGAAAAGAAATGTCCTTCTGAGGTAATTAAATGACTTGTTTTGGCAGTAATTCAATTATACAATAAGCTCTTGTTTCATCTCAGGTACTTCCAGGCATGTATAGAAAGAACACTTTCATGCACTCAGCTCTCTCTGAAGGCAGACAAAGATAGAAACTTTCCTTGTGTAAAGCAATTCACCCACAGTCTGCATCTTTATCTCCTTCCTTGTTCGGTGGTAGCCTGGTGATGTTTCTGTTCTGACAAATTCTAGGAATCTCAGTTTTAGTTTGTGTTCAGTATACCTGAGCCAGGCTTTTGGTGGGCATTATTTTTGGGCCAAGAGAAACCTCCACTTGAGGAATGACCTTTACTGATACAATACTGACTGTGGCTAAACCGCTCCCAAGAGCAAGCATGCAGAGATATCCTGGACTGACCAGGCAGTTTTCTCAATGAACATGGTAATGATTACTTAGCAAGATTTTCTATACAGAAAAATGCCATGGGTGCGTTCGATTGTGTTGAATCCCTGTGTGGACAGCCTTATCCAGAATTAACAGATTCTTCCTCAATTTACTAAAGTTACTCTTATGAATTAACTGAATGCAGATAATTGCTTTAAAGCAATTTGGCACGTCTAGTTTAAATTCTCTCATTCAGTTAATTCAGGTTTAGTTTTTTGACTGTTATTAAATGCAGACTTTTGGAGGAGTTATACAGCTTCCACTTAATGATTTCATTTGGAGCTGAAGACTTTAGCTAATTGGCAAAGAGCCCCATTAAAAGCTGAATTCCATTCAGATCCAGTAATCTCAGGGTCACCTAATCTTAAAGCTCACTGAGAGTGTGCACAATTTTATTACTGAACTGCATGCCAACCCCATTGTTAACTAAAACTTTTTCCTCCCTATTGCTAGGTCTCTTTATGTCCATTGTTTCTTTCTTTCCCCTTATTTGGGCTGGTTTGTTTTCCTGAGGTCAGAGTGGATGTCAATAAACATCTCTGTTGACTTCCAGACATGAGCTAGGAACCAAAAGGTCAAGAAACTTTCCCCAGAGAAACCTGATTCTCACAGCATAATAATAAAACTCTTTTTTGTCCTGCACAAATACAAGAAATAAACAAAGATTAATAAAATAAATCCTACATGGCAGAAAACATCAAATCTACATTAAAAGGGAAAAAAACCAATCAGTTTTACTCCACTGTAAATTATACCTGTAAATGTCTAATAGCTGGATAGTTCAGTAGGAAAGTAATCTTTCCAAATGTAGCCAAATTCAGAGCCTAACTTTCAAAACATGTCTATAGTTGTAAATATTTAAATATTAATTTATACAGTGCCATAGGAACATCGATTCAGAATCAAGTTCTTTGTTATATTCTTCTTAATAATATAAAATTCAGTGAGCCCATAAAAGGCAAGCACATACAGTTTATAAAAATTATCTTCACTCTGCCGAAAGCAAGCAAATCTATCTGTTGGTTATTTAGGATCAAAGTCAGCTGGTGACTCTTGCCAAAGACAGTCAGGGTTCATTTCCTAGTTCTGATTCTTCTTATTTATGACTTTATCTGATCATTTTTCACTTCTAGACTTAATATAATATTATTAAACCAGTATGACCTGAAATTTTTATTTTTATTCTTCTGGATTTCTATCTATATTACTTGGATATTTCTAGTATTGCCTCATACAGTCTAAGATAGTGAGAACTATTGAAAGAATTGAGGTTAGAGGGTAGCTTTACATACCTGAAGGCAATAAGAACTGTCACAGCAATAATAAGTGAGGTGATAGATACACTGTATCCTATAGTATAGATGATCTTTATAGTAGAAAAGTAGGATTGCTGTAAAAGAGAATTATTTGTCACATAACTTGCAGCCAAATGACAGCTGTTTTACTGATTCTGGCAGTTTTGCTTTGTTTAGTAGTTCCAATCTGTTCACATCCCTGAATACCTTCCCCCCCCNCAACAAAATTCAACTGAAATCAATTATTATGTTTCTTTTGTGAAGGCCCATTCCATAGCTACGTAGATACAGCCCAGTTTGATAAACAAGCAGATATCAATCAGGATAGTTTCCAGCTTATTCATAAACCCATAAAAAACAAGCGAGTCTTCCACAAAGGCACCATAAAAACTCTTATGCGTTTTTTAAGCACTGCATTTTATACCATGTTTTTTTCCACAGCAATAGAAGGACAATCCTGCTGGCAGCTGGCTGCATGATGAATACAGAATTCTGTCAGCCTTTCCTTATGTTTCTCCACTTTCCTTCACTCTGCTTCCTTACTTACAATTTTGCAGTCTATCCTTCCTTTCCATTTTTATTGTGTTGTGGGGTTGGTTTGGGTTTTATTTTTCCTCGGTTTGTTTTTTTCCATCTATTTTCTTGCTGCCAGTCTCAGTTGTTACTCAACCGGAATGTCAATCAAAATCTATTTCAATTTAAATGGCACCTGTACCAGACATGATCTGGGTGAGGATAAGCTGACTTCATCTATCACGCGTGGAAGCAGAAAACAGAATGAATAAGCTCTAGGCTGCAAATCTTTCCCTTCATTCTGACATGTCTCTTGGGTCCCATTTCAATGGTTTTATATCTAAAATCTATGCAGTTATGCAGTGCATTTCTACAGGACACTGTGGGGAAGGGCAGGTGCTTGTTTTGAGCCTTAAGTATAACTTAAGGCATTATAAGGCTGACATCAGGTAGGATTTACTTCATTTATTTTAGGTGCTTAAAAATTAGCTGCCTAAGTATGAGCAACTGAGTCTGTAGTAAAAAGACCAGTGTGAGAGCATGGCCTGTACTGTTTAATTGTTACCACAATCCTGTTTCTTATTCTGTTTCTTTTCTAGTCACTGAAGAGAAAAAAGCAGCCCTAGAAGGAAATTCAACTCATGAGACCTTATCCCTTTCTGTCAGCAAGAAAAAGGATTTTCATCTTTTCTTCATCTAATCTCATCATTACTTCATCTACCTTAATGAGCAGTGCAGGTGGCTAGGCCTGGTTTAGTAGAGCAAAACTACTGGTGCTGAGGACCCTACATCCATGGAATCATGGAATCAAGGAATCATGTAATTGTTGAGGTTGGAAGAGAGCTTTAAAATCATTGAGTTCATTAACCTAACACTACCAAGTTACCACAAAACCATATCCATCAGCACCACATCTACCCATCTTTTAAACACCCCCAGGGATGGTGATTCTATCACTTCCTTGGGCAGCCTGTTCCAATGTTTGATGAGCCTTTTGGTGAAGAAGTTTTTCCTAATATCCAATCTAAACCTCCACTGGTGCAACTTGAGGCCGTTTCCTCTTGTCCTATCACTTGTTACTTGGGAGAAGAGACCGACCCCCACCTGGTTAAAACCTCCTTTCAGGTAGTTGTAGAGAGTGATAAAATCTGCATGTTGTGTGCATTTCTTACCAGCCATAGGCTAGTCCTATAGGGTGAGCTTTTATTATCGGTTAGAGGACACCACATGCACCGTGCATTTGTCTCCCAGGTTAGTTTTATCCATGGGAAGCCAGATTATCCTTTCTGAGAGCACCCCTTAGTGTAGAAGTGGTAAGTGGGGATAGCCAAGAGATTTCCTTGAAAAGCTCTCACCAGATCCTGACCAAAGCACCAATATAGATCCACCCTGTAATGATCAGCTTAGACTTACACAATTATTTTTTGAGACTGATGAAGTTAAATGAAACAGAAGCCATGTGTAATGGTCTTTTTCTGTCTGGTGGATGAACTGTGGTTACCCAGGTGCCTGACTATGCATAATTCCAGCCAGAGCTCAGAGAAGTCCCTCAGATCTACAGAGGCAGCCAGTAAGTCTGTAAGGTACCACACTACCTGAAACATATCAAAGCTGTGCTACGCTGACCTCAGTTGGCAACTTCTGCTTACGAATCAGAGATGAAAAGCACAGAAAATAATCAAATCCTTAAGTGGATAAACCTAGAAGTGAGTAGTTTACCTTGAGATAAAATATGGATTACTACTGAAAAAATCCATAGATTCACTTAAGCTTGTTTTCACACCAGAAATGTAAGGAACCAATGAAAGAAGGAAAGAAAGAGTTGCATTTCAGTGTGAGTATTTATTTATGGAGAGCAGCAGGTTCTTTGGCTCAGGGGCTGGAAAGGAAGTTTGAGTTTAACAACGTGATAGTAGTCAGTACAAAAAGTAGTGGGAAGACAAGAGAAATCTCCCTGTGATGATATAAACTAAATTCTTTCCAACAAGTGGAATGGACTTCATCAACTACAGTATAAATGCTATTTTCATTCTTTCTATAGTTACAAAAAAGGATAGTATTCACCTGACTTCTACAAGTAAAGACAAGTGCAATCTTTAGCCGGTACAGAGGAAGGGTATAGATCTAGAGTTAGTCTAGACAACTAATTTTTAATTACATAAAGTGATACTTTTCTCTGGAAGAGGAGTTACAGGAAGCTAAGTACATTGATACCATATGTTTGTATCCTTATTAGAGATCAAGCGCTATATTTTCCCTCTACATATAACCTCTAAATATCACCCGCTGTGCAAATCTAGCTGAAGTAATACATCAAATTCTGATCTGTGTTACAGAAATGTAGATTTTGAAATATTATTTTTTCCTTGTTGAATTATGCTAGGCAGAATGAGAAACCAGAAACCCCTCTTGTCCTTAGATATTGCTGAGTTTGAAATAGTGGTGTTATAATAGTACATTTACTGTACTGGTGCTGTGATGCCACAAAATCATCTTGCTGACTGATGTTACTGAAATGTCTTAATTCATATTTTATAAACACTTTATGATACATCTCTAGCTGTTATATCTGCAAGCAGGTTCAACAGAAATGTATGATTGTACAGAATTTGCAACTGGTTTTATTTTTATCACGCTTTTATAATGAATAATAAAACATCCCTACTAATTCTCCAAAATAAGTCACTAGCGTAAAATTTGAATTACATTCCATACTTAGTAAGAAATTTGAGCTTCAGCTGAGTTTCCCTCCCCAGTGGTCTGCAGGAATAGAAAGGAATCCTACAACGTTAGCACACCACTCACATATATTTATTTCATTAAACTTACTTCTTCAGGTGGAATCTCATCTTCTACTGGACAAGCGATATAGTAGGGAGGGAATGGGTCAGACCAGCCTCTCTTTGTGCAGTTTCTTTTTACTATCCCAGCTGAAACAGAAGCACTTATTTTGTTCTCATGAAGAGCCACGTAACACAGAAAATAAAAAGTAGGAGAAGTTCTCTTGCTGGTACAAAGGTTACACCAGGTGGAGATGATCATCTCCATTAGCATCTGTCAGAGTAGACAGGACATTTTGCATGTGTACATTCAGGTAGTCAGATACAAAACATTTCACTTTACCTGGAGACAAACAATAGCAAGTGAGAGAACTGAGGTGACAGAAGCGGAGATGGAAAGGAGTAAGGAAGAAATCATATCAGGGACAAGGACATCCATTGAAGCAGATTGGGAAGCACTGTTCCATCAGACTTCTGCTTCTTTCAGTGCTCGCCCATCTAATGTATCCCTTCTCATTCCCACCTTCCTTGGGGCTTACTCTTTCTTTGTAGATCAGAGGCTGGAATAAGCAGTTTGTTCTATGAGGATAGCGCGCTTCCATAAAAAGATTTTTGAGCCAGATGAAGGATAAGTAAGAGAATCCCAGGGCAGGAAATGAATCTGCACAGATGAAAGGGGTTTTCCTTATCCTTCATTTATAACTAGCATGTGTTGGGTGAGGCAGAAAGGTTGGGCTTTGCAGTTTCTTTTGCTTGTGGAACTGCCAAATCTAGGTCTTTCCCGGAAAATCATTTCCTCCTTATGAGCTTGCAGTTTGTTTCTAGCCATATTTACCTACGGAGTAAAGGCATCGGTTTGTACGGTCTTGCGTTTGACCCAACACATGCTACTTCAGTGACAAAATTCTGCTTTGCATCTCCAACCTTGTTCTGAAAGAACAATCACATTATTCATTCCTCTGCCTTTCCTTTCATCCCACAGTAATCAGAGCATAAATCTCATAAAACCCCATGCTTAAGCTCTGACCTAGACAACCCCCATATGAGGTCTGTAGAAAACTCACCGAACAAGCTGATCCCAAAGCCAGTGGAAACCAATGGAAATCACTCTATTGATTTCAGCATTCTTTGGCTCAGAGCCTCATCACAGTCTATGGGACTATATCCAGATAGGGATAATGCTTAAAATATGAGAAGAACTGCTAAGCTCCCACAGATCCTACTGAAACTTTTGCAGTAATGCTCTGATCCAACTAGAGAGCAGGAACTTGCAATGGTCTGTCTTCACTCCCCATTTTTAGAAATGCTCTTGCCAGGCATGCAACACAACAATAGGAGTACAACCATGATAGCACATCACCTGGTTCCTTCATGAAGTGAAAAAGGATGTTTGGGCACGGTAACGCAAGAGTGTCTCCAGCATCTGCCTCTGGCCAGCACAGTAATTTGTCCCAAGTTCTCTTGCAACCTCGAACAGAAAGTGAAATATACTTTCAAGCATGATTATATTTGAGCAACATAAAAAATAATAAAAAAATCCTTTACAAACTTTGATCCACCACCCTTTACATACCTTATAAAAATATTTTAACCACAGTTTTTATTCTCTTGTGAGAAATAAATATCTCCAGAGGACTATTTAGTCTGCTTTAGTTAGATGCTCTGTGTTAGACTGGGGTGGGTTTTCAGATGTAATGCAATAAATGAAAATGTGTTGTGGAAAATGGAGGGACAGTAATGCTGGAAGATAGACCAGGTTGCAGTACTTGTTAAGGGGTTACCCTATTTTTAAAGAACAACAAGCCCTCACACAGCAAACATGATGCCATGATGGTATCCAGTTGGGGAAGGAATAGGACAAGGACACAAGGATTCACCCAGATAGATTGATTATCCATATTTGAATGTGAATCATTTTGACAAAAGAACTGATAGGAATGGGAGCAGATGGAAGAGCTGACCAGAGAATGTGGATGTGGAACAATAAGTAAAAGACTCAAACATGCATGCTGGTAGTATAACCATGTCCTGACTCTGCTAGGGCATCACTTCCCTGTTACTCTTTTCATCCCTCACACATGGATACCAGGTGGTGTTGCATTTCCACGCTCTTCTGGGTCCTCCAGACATTCAGCCTCCTTTTTCTTCAGCTCTGTCATAAAATCACATTCTGGGTGGACATTCCCAGCAACCTACGGGGAGAAGAGTTTCAGCTGATTAGTAAGAAGGGGTTGGCTAAGATCTCATGAGCCATAAAGTCCAGACCCACATTTGCAACAAGGCTGCACTAAGGACATAGAGCACTAGCTTAGAGTTTAACAGTGGATGAGTGCCACTGTCTCTGCAGAAACTGCAATGCTTTGGGCAGAGGAGCCCAGCTGAGCTCTGTCACAGGCAGTTGAGCTGCACTGCTTTACATCAGAGGCAGTACAGCTGCTGGAGGATGATAGCTACAGTTCTGTACTGGAAAGTTGGTAAGGTTCCTCTTGCTATGTTCATAATGAAAGCCCTCTTTACTAGTTTATGTGCAGGACTCATTTGCATCCTGACTTTAGCCCCTGCTAAATCTGGGCCCAGGGAGGCAGAGTGCACTTGGGTGGGCTCCTATTCTTGACAGGGAAGGGCCCAGCACTGCAGGTCATGGTCCTCAGCATAGACATGCCCCAGCCAACCTCCAAAGAAACATCTTGAAGCCAAACACAATTGCTGCAAAATTGTCTTCTGAAAGAGCTCTTCACTCCAAAAGGAATGAATCTGTTCTTTCCCTTCTGCCATCTGCCATTCTTTACATGGGGTGGGAGGCAAAATTCCTTTCTTTGGGAAAAAAAAACCCTGCACCAAAACATTTGTTGGTTTGTTATGCTGGTATAGAGAAAAAAATTGACACCCAGTGTTTTAACAGCAGGAACCTTTTGGTTGCTTTAGTCCTTATGTAGATTTGGGTTTACATAGAAACCCCAAGAGAATTAGAAGGGATCCAGAGTACCTTGGCCACCAAAGGAGAAAGTCTGCAGTAGGCTGTTACACACCAAGACTGCCTTGGGTGTACCCACTGTGCAGAAGTACACACATCTCTCTTTCATGAAGAAAGCTATGTGTGCCTTGTCCAACCATAGCCATTGTCCCCAGGCCCAGAAAACCAGTTGTCATCTTAGCTCTGCGCCCTGGCCGCTGGTGCCAGTGTGCTCTGTATGTGTGAATATGGATATAAAGACACAGATACACACAACAGAAAATAAACTCAGGATGAGACTTGCATGGTGAACAGGTGGCTGGCATATGGCTCAGTTTTGTTCCACCCAGGGAAGATTAATATTCAGGGAATTAGGAAAATAAATAGCTGGCTTTCAGTTCATTCAGAGGGCAGATCCTATCGGTTCCAATAACCTAGTGTTTCCTCTCCATGTTAATGTTCATATCTTATGTTGGTCTACAGAGCATTTGAACCACATAATGTCTAACAATTTGAGGCTCTCAGCGTGCTGGAGAATACTGGATTAATTGCACAGCCTTTGCTCTTCTGGGGTTCAGACCTGGCAAGTGAAAGTGGCATGTATCCCCAGGTATGTCCTTCAAGGAGCTGGTCTGCTTCCCATTTCCTGCACTTTTAGGAGGATGTGGTTTTCCTGCCAAACTGACAGACAGCAGTTCCATGCATCAGTTTAAGGTGGCAATGAAAAGGAGGGCCCATACTCAAGGCTGACTGAAGTTTGGTGTGTGTGAGAGAAAAGTAACTATGAGTGGATGGAGCAGAGGCCAGCCATTGCCTTAGCCCCAGGAGGTGGAAATGTGATGTTTAGGATGTGACAGTGATGTCACCCCTGCTCAGTAAAGACAAGTCTAGAGAGCCCCTCAACTCCACTTCACTAAGATATGCAACAGTAGGCAGGATGACAGAAAATTGGCATCTGTCTTGAACACCTTTACTCACTTGATATCTCTTCTCATGCCAACATGTATTCCTACCACCTTATGCTCACCCTGGACAATGAAAGTCATCTATGCTGAAAAGCTCATTACCCATCATGTACAGCAGCTATTGCCAAAAGTAGCTTTATTAGTCAGTAGAAAAAACAGTCATCACATTTACTGAAAAACTATTTTACAACATTCTCTAGGTTCAGTGAACTGTGCCCAGAAAAACCTCAGTAGGCAGGAAATGTACCCATTTGCACAGTCCTAAATTATTTCTCCTGGCAAAAAAATGACTAGATTTTGCCTGTGAAAACTGTCTTTGCTCACTGAAATGTTCATGGCAAGAACAAAGCTTGTTTGACTTATTCAGCAGTCCTGGAAACCTTTCTTATCTTTTTCTTTCTAAGTCTCCAGACTCGTGAGAACACTTTACCGCATGCATCTCAAATAAAAAGGTGAGGCTGATCAAGTGCCAGGTATTTAAATTATTACCAAGAAGACCTGACCTTAAGAGATGCTCTCACAGTTTATACTTATGCCTGTGCTAACCACTGCTTGAATAAACACTGAGTGTGAGATCTGCCATAACAGAAACTCAAAATAAACCAAAAAAGATTTATTTCACTCCTAGGCTGTGTTCTAGATATATCCACCCCCTAGAGCATTTGACTACCTCTAGCAGACACTTCTACTTTCCAAACAGCTCTGAATACTATTCCCAAACAAGGTGTTAGAAACAGGTTCCAAACTACTCTGAACACATGTATAGACTTATTAGTTTAATCTCATTTTCTACCTCCTTCCCTTCTGTCCACTTCTGGAAGCATCAAATAATGGGACAGAGGTATGAGCCATTCTTTTAGACAAGCATAAATGCCTGTGCACGTGATTCAGCTCCTTGTGATGTTTACATCTACATCATTGTCTGATCTAGTCATTTTAGATTCTTTTCATGAGCCTAACGGAGAGATGCTAGCATTTTTGTGCATAGATTAATCAAATTCTTTTATACATTTAGTTTGGGATGGAAAGAGCTATGGTTGAGACTCAATTTATTAGGAATGTCCTGTCTATAAAATCCATGGTTACTTTCTAAATTTGGGCTTCAGCACTGAGTCAGATGAATCCTACTTACAACAGCTACTGCCATCATGCAGTTTTGTGCGCAGATCATTACAGCAGAATTATTTTGCCTGATATCACAGAATCACAGAAAGTTAAGGGGTGGAAGGGACCTTTATAAATCATCTGGTCCAACCCCCCTGCCAGAGCAGGTCCACTTAGAGCTCCTAGGTTGCACAGGATGGTGTCCAGGCAGGTTTTGAATATCTCCATAGTTGGAGACTCCACCACCTCTCTGGGCAGCCTCTTCCAGTGCTCTGCCACCCTCAAAGGAATGACATTCCTCCTCATGTTGAGATGGAACTTCCTATATTCGATTTTATATCCATTGCCCCTTGTCCTATCACTGGGTACTACTGAAAAAACACTGGGTCCCTCCTGCTGGCACCCTTCCTTTAAGTATTTGTAAACATTGATGAGATTCCCCCTCAGCCTTCTCTTCTCCAGACTAAAAAGACCCAACTCCCTCAGCCTTTCCTCATAAGAAAGATGTTCCAGCCCCCTCATCATCCTTGTGGCCCTTCACTGTACCCTCTCCAGCAGTTCCCTGTCCTTCAACTGGGGAGCCCAGAACTGGACACAGGACTCCAGTTGTGGTCTCACCAGGGCAAAGTAAAGGAGGAGGATGACCTCCCTCCACCTGTTTGCCACACTCCTCTTGATGCACCCCAGAACGCCATTGGCCTTCTTGGCGACAAGGGCACATTGCTAGCTCATGGTCATTCTGTTGTCCACCAGGATTCCCAGGTCCCTCTCTGCAGAGCAGCTTTCCGGCATGTCAACCCACGTTTGGGTTTGTAGAATCCCTAAAGGAATGAAACTCCATAAAATCTTTTCAATTGCTCTTTTGGTAATTCACTTATCTTAGGATCCTCCCTACAGAAACTCCCTCTATAGCTCACAGATCACAGAATTACAGAATAGTTGTGTCTGCCAGGAACCTCTGGGGATCATCTAACACGACTTCCCTGCTCAGCACAGGGTCAGAGCAGGTTGCTCAGGGCTGCATCCAGTTGGGGTTTGAATATTAATAAGGATGGAGAGTCCACAACCTACCTGGGCAGCTTCTTCCAGTCTTGGGCTACCTGCAGAGTAAAGAGTGGTTTCTTGTATTTAAGTGGAATTTTCTGCATTTCAGTTTGTACCCATTGCCTCTGGTCACTTTATTGCATAGCACTGCCAGAGGGCCGTTCAGATTACCTAGGAGCTGAGTTGTCCTCGGGAGAGGTGTCTCTCTTGGTGGACTAGAGGGAAAGCCTTAGATAACTGCCATTCTACTTTAGGCTCTTCAACAAAATGTTTAATGTTATGGTCGATGAATGTGGGCTCTTCCACCACAGGCACCTCCTTGTTTTGTGCAGATGAGGCAAAACAGGAATTCAACCTTGACTTGTTTCTTTTTCTGAATTCTGGTAATTAGTAGAGGAAACACAAAACACAAGTTCTATCACTTTTAAAGGTCATTTACATCCATGAAGATGGACACATATAAAGTACCACTACCCTGAAAGCTCCGTAACGTATCGCAAGTGAGATCTGAAGGCATGCCTGTTCTGTAGACCTTGCTTTGTAGCTACAACCATTTCACAACTCTGGGTAGAATGTACGTGTCTCCTTTTGAAACTGTGTTGTCACCAGTTGTATTGTTCACATTTTTAAGAGCAAACCTAGGTTTAATTCCCTGCTGAAACTGAGAAGTTTCAAGTTTTATTTCCTACTTCTGAAGGGAACCAGTATCCCAATAAAGGCTTGTTTAAGGAGAAGGTTCCTAATCATGCAGCATGCAACCAGTCTGCATCTGCACGTGCAACTTTCAAGTGAAAAAAAGGGATGTGTCTGATGAATTTTGGCAACTGTTGCAGAAGTCGGAGGAGAATGATACAGAAGGAGAAAAGAACAGGTGGACGGCAGTTTTGGAATGCAACTTCCAAAGTCCATGTCATCCTAAACATCAATTTTGGATCAGTCTTTTAACTGACTCTGTGATAACTACTGTTTGGCATTACTGACGGGCTAACACACGGCCTCCTAGTGGGCCCCAGTTTTCAAAAAGATTTGCATTCCTGGAACATCCATACCAATTTGCTGAGGCAGAGCACATTGGACATCAAGCTCATTGGGCACTAGGTGCCTTTTAAGGACTTTGATACATAGCAGTCAGCTACACCTTCGTGGTGCTTCCACTAATATCAGACAAAGTAAACAAATATTAGCTTAACCCCAAGCTGAGCTACTAAACAACAAATGAAATAAACACTGATATGTTCCAAATAGAATATGAATTTGCAGTTGGTATATCCATCGGTTAATATATTAAATGGAGCTGTGTGTTAGCACAACCACCAAAAATCAAATATTCACCCTTGTCTGAAAGCCCCTGTTGAAAGTTTTGTTAATGTGACAAAATTAATTTAAAAAAAAAATTAAAATTCCAAAAACAACAAAAGAACCTCTTCCAGATCAGGCTCCAAAGAGGGATGTGAAATGGACACATAAGAAAGCAAATTTCCTTTTTTTTTTTTATTTTTCTCAGTGTTTTCAGAGAATCACACAAAATTTGCTGCTTGAAGGATGCTTTTCCTCTGTTTTTTCTCATATACATCACAACAGCTCAATATTTGAATTCTTTTCACATTACAGTGGGCACCATGCCAACAATGACAGCAAAAAAAAAAAAAATCTCAGTTTATGTAAACCGAGAGTCAGCATTTAAAACCTTTCCAAAAGTTGACTTCAGCTCTTCCAGAGAAAACATACTATCAAGTTACCCCAACAATAAAAAGAGATGGCTGTTTTTCCATCATTTTCTGCTCAAATAACTGTTGTTTACCTATCTCCTATTATAATAAAACATGCAACACGTTTGTCAGACAGATGATACAAAGGAAACCATAGCTTCACATCAGTAAAGGTCTTTTCAGTCATTTTACAGTGTTTTATTCCTCTTGACCCACAAAAAAAAAAAACAAAACTGCTCTGTCGCCCCTCCTGAAATGCTCTTTCAAATGCGAGATTCCCAGGGAAGAGGAAAGGATATAACTGAAGGATCACAAAAGGAAGGTGCTGAAAATGTAATTACCATCAAAAGCAAATAAAATCTTCTTCCCCCACTTTTCACTTTCTTGATATCTGTGTGATCCAAAATGCTGGTTTACTAATCTTTGTCCAAAGCAAAATATAAGCAAGACTCTAGGCTTTTTGATGCATTTAGTTATTTCTAGTTGTCCCATAAACATCTCTGCTGGTTCAATTCATTTGTTTCTTGTAGGATCTCAGCTGCTCACGTATCAAATAGCACTAATGCTGCCAACAAGGCAGATGAAACTTTAACTAATAAAACTGCACAATCTGAAATTTAAGAAAACTGTCAGAACTCAGAAGCTCTGATGTAACAGCTCTTCTCCAGTTTCTTCTTCTTTGTTGCTGTCTTTTAAAGCCTACACACACAAAAAAAAGGAGGATTCTGCCAATTATGTTTTTTCTCCTTAGTGAGTGTGTGGTAAGACAGCAGCAAAATGCATTGACATATAGATCCTACAAAGTGTGTCCCTTCTGCCACTGTTCACACTTTTCATAGCATCTTGCCTTGTTTAACTGGAATCCAAAGCAAATAAAGAGAAAAGAGATTCATGCAAAACATAAAGGTCTATCTGAACATCTGCTCCAAGAAGAAAATGAACAGTTATTGAAAAACAATGAAGTAGAAGCTTTTTTTAATGCAATTACTTACAAGCACTGCCAGACTCAGGGTGTACAGAGCACAGTGGTATAAAGCACCAGAGTTCATGTTCCAAAGCAAGACTCAGACTTCACTTCTTTAGCCTTTCTTAGCATCTTCCACCAGCTTTTTGACTTCCCTTTCTCCTCTCAGTTGCTGATTTGAAGCATTTATCTTTTTGCACAGAAGTGACGTAACAGTACAGTGAAGCAGGCAATAAATATTAACAACTCTCTAAGCTGCATTTAACCTGCTTTCCACCTTTTTGACTTTGTTGCATATTCAAAGACTAGAATGGATGCATTGAGTGAATGTTCCTAAAATTAGGGGAATCCTGTACCTCCTTTCAAGAACCCTGTTTCTTTCTTTGGAACACAAGTTCATTTTATTAAGGATAAGCAGATCTAAATGTTGCTAATCCTGCATTAAAACAAAATGGCTGACAGAGGAGAAAACCTGTCCTAACAGTTAATGTCATGTTATGACATTGTTAATGTCAATTTATTCCAATAAAACACAATTCATAGTGTAGTTTCAGTGTATCTGTGTGGGGGTGTGTTTGTATGGAGTATAATGACCATGATACTACATTTTAAAATACAGGACCAAAACCTACTCACAGGCATGTGAACACAAATTCTCCTGGGTACCCGTTGGACATTGACTTAAAGGCAAAATTCACAAGAGATTCTTCTCACTTCGTTTCAGACTTCTGTAAGTTCGGTGTCTGAATCTGAACTAGTCATTTTTTCTACTCAAAGCATAGAAATAAGTACACTCAGCTCATTCATGTCATCCTAGCATAAGCTTTAAGACAGGCCGGATGAATCCCATTACAGAAATGCCCTGTCTCAGAGCTAAACATCTAATGTCTAGATGTCATAGGGTAAGCTGTACTCCAGCCACATTGTACATATATGAAAGTTTGTCTGTCAATTTATACTATCTTAAAGGACTTCAAATTCCATATGAAGAGTAAGCAAAAGTTAACACTGCAAAATCAGAGACACAAGATATGAAAAACCTTTAAGATACTGTTCTCCACTCTTCTATTCTCATACCATGCCATTCCTTAAAATCAATTCTTAACCCCAGCTCCCATCTTCCCGCCATGGTCCATCCTACAAACCCGTTTCCACTTCTGGCAGTGCTTTTTGTCCATCTTCTCCATTCACCCTCCTGCAGTTAAATCGAATGATCTCTTCCTGCTTATCTATGCAGATTGGGTGGGAGTATGCTGAGACCTTGGAAAGGAACCTCCCAGCTCCTAGATTCACTACAGCCGTGAGGCACTAAAGTCACGCTTATGCAGGTCTCAACTACACTTGGAAACATCTGTGGCAATGAAACCTTCAGGGCTTGGTTGTAGGTTGGAGCTGTGAGGGAGCAGAGCATGTGCTGTGCAAGGTGTCTTTGGAGAGCTGAAGCTGGCAACCTTTCCTTTCAATGTGTGCATAAAGATTTATTTCTCTTTTCCCCATAGCCTTATACCTTGCCTAAATTAGGCAAGCTGTCACAGGACTGTCTAAAATAAAATTAGAGCTGTGTTCCTGCCAATTTGCATCATCTAGTTCCAGAAGATGAAGCTCTAGACCTTGTAAATGAACACTGATAAGTGCAAATTCTGATATTTTTCCTCACCTCATTTCAGAAGCTACAGAATCTCGAGAACTGAAAGATTTCCCTGCAGAGGTATAACATGGAAAAATTTCAGCCCATAGTGTTAAATTTACTTTTTCAGCTGGTAAAGTTATGAAAAAAGCTGGTAAGAGAACTGAAACCTACCGAGTCTTAATTCACCATGCCACATGTCTTTGAAATAACATCTGGCAACAGTATTCAATTCTTACCAGTGTTTTGCTGATTACCTCATATTAGCATCTGAGGAGGTAGACAACCTGAACATTTACACTATCCAAAAGTGCTTTCAGTAGTAAGACTACAACAGGGAGTTTTAGCCATCTTACAAATATTTAATGTTCTTATATTCCTTGAAAATCTTATGAAGTCACAGTGACTGGTGCTGTCATCACAAGCTCATGCCAGCAGAGGCTGTGTTACAACACTTGGACACTTTCTGTCTCCTTTCTTTCCCAAAGAGACTCCAGATTAAAGCAAAATCTGAGCGTCTATCAGGTTTCCTGTAACGTGTCAGCATTATTGAGGTTAATAGTCTTTAGACTATCCCACAAATGGTCTGCAAATCTTACCTCCTACAGCTATTTCAACTCGTGTTTGAAAAAGAATCACAAACAGTACTGTTAAAAAATGAGCAACACCTCACAGTTCATGGGCATGTACTTTTTTGGTCCGTGAATTAGAAAAATCTGTTGCCTATGAGTAAGCTTTTGCAATTCTGTCGTATTAGAATTTTCCATTTCAGCCACTACTTCTGAACCATTATATGTGTTTATTCAGTGCTGTTGAAGTCCTGCCTATAAAAACTGCAGAAGACATTAGCTTATCACTTTTCAAAGTACCAGAGCATGTAGAGAGCCCTGTGTAAGACATTTAAAAAGGCTTGGGTTTTTCAGGAATAGTGAGCGTGGGTATAGAGGGGTCTCCTGCTGAAATCCACCACACAGAAACTCTGATGACCATGGGTAATTTTGGAAAACCTGGCTTTTCTGTGTTTTCAGCCTTATTCTGCCAATCAGCAGCACAGACATTCCACTAAAATGAGTTCCTTCCTACTGTCGCAGTTCTGTGCAAATTTCCAGCTGTTTGTGGTTAAGGAGAAGGACATGTCTAAGTAAAGTAATGGGCTTATGGGTCTTTTTTTTTCTTCTTAAAAATGACTATTTTTTTTTGTTTAAACAAAAAAGTTTCCTCAGTAAGTTACAGAACTTTGAGCTTCATAGTTTCATCATAAAAGCACATCTGAAGGAGTGGTATTCCACAGGCACAGACAAAGTTACCACTTCCTACCAGTTCTATCCAAGTTTCTCAGTCTCGAATATCACCACCCTTGCAAGTCTGCTCCCACACGTCTCCTGAGCAGAGGCAGACATTTGATAGATCAGTAATTACTCCATCTTCTCTCTGCTCATCACCTCAATCATCAATGCAGTCCCTATAGCATGTAGTCCCTCTGCCAAGTTGTTTCTAGCAGTGACAGATTGCATTTAGGATGGCAGAGCTGCAGAAGAGAGACTGAACATGCAGCAGAGGAAATGTGCTTCTCCCCGTGGGCTCTCCAAAGGTGGAAATCTGACATTTTCACAGCTTTTGCAAGGATTCTCTTGCTCTTCTTTGCATAATGTTTTTAGTTTGTACTACCAACTCCCTTAGTTTGAAAGATACCGGCTGATTTCACACCAGCTTGTTGCCTCCTCCCAACCCTGACACCCCCGTTTCCATATTCCTCTCCCTGTGCATACAACAGCTTTCCCAAATGTCATGGCTTAACCCCAGATGGTAGGTAGGACCATGCAACCACTCACAGAGTTCTCCCCCTTCCACCCAGAAGGGCAGGGAGAAAAGGGAGCAAAGGAAGAAATGGAGGTGAAATGGAAAGGACAAAAACTCTTGGGTTGAGATAAAGACGGTTTAACAGAACAGTAACAGAAAAGGAAAATAACAACAATAATAATAACATCACAATTCACTCTCACCACCTGGTAAATTGGTACCTTCCCAAGCAGTGATTGTGGATTCCCCACCCGCAGCCAACCCCCATTTATATACTGAGCATATTCTGTCTAAGGTACAGAATATTCCGTTGGCCATTCAATTGTTCTGCCTATGCTCCTTCTCAGCTTCCATGGGAAGCTGAAAAGAGTCCTTGAAAAGCATAAACATCGCCTAGCTAAAACTAAAACAATATGCATTACTCACATTCCTTTCACAGCAATCACTAGAAAGGAAATTAACTCTTTCCCAGCTGAAGACAGGACACCAAAATTACCTAAAACATTTTTTTTAATTTTTCCACTTTTTTCTCTCTCTGCAAGGTCCACTCCCTTACTGTAGATACAAGGACACTTACACAGAGATTAATCTTATAAAGTTGAAACGTGTGAATTTTTTTTTTCATTTTATTTAAATGATTTTTAAAATGTTTACAGAAATCTGCATTGTTTGGATCCAATTCATGCAATTTGGTTGCTGAGGGTTATGATAGTCAATAGGCACAAAAACAATCAAAATAATCTACCAAAGCTGGATGACCTCACTGAACAGAGTAGTTGGATTTCCTCAGGCAACAAGAGTGCAATTATTTTAGACTGTCCTTGTCCTCTCTTCATAGCCTTGAGAACTCAGTTCTCAAGAATACAGAATACACCTGATTCACCTTAAGGAAGACTCAGGTTCATAAATTCTTGTACCTTAACCACCATGCTACTGCAATTATGCCTAAACACATGAGAGTAAATTCTCTCTTCCACCAATATGCAAGGCTAGACACTGTCTGGCTGCTAGAGGACAAAGTGCTGGTTGATGGTGATAAGGCTAAATTTCTCCCATGGCACGAAACATTAACCAGCACAATATAGTCAAAAATCTATGAAGGACATTTCTACAACAATTAATAATGTCTAACTGTCTTACGACAATGGAAAGTTGGAGGAAACTTTAATACTATACAGAAGTATTTTACCATTTGACCATTTACCAAAAAAAGGCAGTAACAACAACTTATTTTATTGACATTGGGAAAACAGGGATCTTCCAAAGTTGAAAGTAAACAGTTTGAGTTAAATATTCAAGGTTTCTGTCATGACATTGCTACAGCTTCATATTTCCTAAGGATCATGCTCAGAAAAATGTATTAAAATTCAGCATTGAGAAAAAGGTTACAGTCAGCATTTTGTCCTGAACTTGTTAATCTCATCAACAGGGTCAAAACTGAGGGAAAAGGGAGGCAGGACTGCTTCTGTGTTCTACCAAGGTCACACCCGCGGGCACACACTGTCACAATAAAGTTTGTAATACTGAAAGCAAATCTACTGTGAAATAAAGGGAAATTTCAGTCTCTACAGTTGCCTCTCCAGAGGCTCTTATTGACATGACAATTCTTTAAAACTATTGAAATTTAGAGGAAAGGTGTGGGAGGGGAGGGGGGGAGGAAGGCTGGGTCTAAATCATTTAACCACAGCTCCAAGAATAGGCAATTCTGTTGTGCAGACGTGACAGATAAATGTTTAGTTTCTGAGGAAAAAGGGAATGTTGAAAACAGGGCAACTTTAGACAATCTGGAGATTCAAGAAGTTTTCTAAACGGGGCTTTGAATTATCATTTAAATACTGAAGGTCAAAAATATGCAGAGTGGAATTACGCAGTGGAATTGATTTTTCTTTGCAATACAGTGTAAAAGGACGATCATTTTGCTCGCACCATGTATGAAATGAGCAGACGGATTTTAATTAAAGCTGTTTAAACATAGCACAAAATGTAGAGCATTAACTCTTGATCACATTAAATTAAGTTAGATCAGTTTAAGCACTTGTATACTAGGGTTTTGCACCAGTGGGTTTGATCAATTTTGTTTCCACTGGGATAAATATTCTAGCTCGGCAGTAGGGCTATGGCACAGTTGCTTGACTACAGTGCTAGCTTCAGCACTTCTTTCCACTACCCTTTCAACTGTCTTTGGGCTCTGTACTCCCTGCCAGAGCTATTTGTGGGCATAGTGAGGAACTGGAGCAGGGAGCTGATCCAGGCCAGAAATAAACATTTTTTTTGCCCCGGGAGAATCAGTTCCCTGGTCCACCTCACCGTGTCTTATAAGCACTGTCAGTGTAACTGAGAAGGCAGTCCCTGGGAGAGGAGCGGGGGCCAGTTTAAGGAGAGGGCAGGCGCTGCTGAAACAAACCTGAAACCATATCCTGTAGCTACCTAGGGAACATCAGGTGATGCTTTCAGACATGCATCTTGTCTTTTATGTGCTGTATTTAAAACCTCTCTTAAGGGAGAAAAAAAAAGGTTTCACATGCAAAAATAGGAAAATATAAACTCAAGCACATGATGTGGCTGGCAGGACTAGAGCAGTGACCGTCCCCCTGTACTTGGCACTGGTGAGGCCCCACATCAAATATTGTGTTCAGTTTTGGGCCCCTCACTACAAGACAGATATTGAGGTGCTGGAGTGTGTCCAGAGAAAGACAATGAAGCTGGTGAAGGATCTGGAGCACAAGTCTTATGAGGAGCGACTGAGGGAACTGGGGTTGTTCAGCCTGGAGAAAAGGAGGCTGAGGGGAGACCTTCTCGCTTTCTACAACTACCTGAAAGGAGGTTGTAGCAAGGTGGGGGGTCAGTCTCTTCTCTCAAGTAAAGAGCGATAGGACAAGAGGAAATGGCCTCAAGTTTCACCAGGGGACAATGAGATTGGATATCAGGAAAAATTTCTTCACTGAAAGGGTTGTCAAACAATGAAACAGGCTGTCCAAGGAAGAGGTGGAATTTCCATCCCTGGAGGTATTGAAAACACAGGTACATGTTGTGCTGAAGAACATGGTTTAGTGGTGGCCTTGGCAGTGTTAGATTTATGGTTGGACTTGATGATCTTAAAGGTCCCTTCCAACCTAGGTTGATGGCAGCCTTTTACTGAAAAACTATACATTGAAGTGGATGCATCATGCACAGTTATTGCCTTCATCTTTGGTGTGCTCAAAGGTTTAATCAGTGACATTTGACTTGATTTCCCTATTTAGAGGTAAAAAAGAGTTTCCCTTCCATCTGCTTGTTCTTAGAAGTTGTGGCTGCAATTCAATGGTAAGGCCGTTAGTATTCATAGAGTAAAGTAGCAACAGTTTTTCTTCTGACAAATAGTCTACAGAAGTCCTCATTGATAAAAGCATATTTCATAAAATTTATATACCAGCAATTTCTACAATCACCCAAGGACAGACAAAGTTTTCTATATTTTTTTGATAGGGCCAATGTAAATTTTGAAGGTTTTCTATTTCAGAAGAAAATGAAAATGGAAAGAAAAAAAAAAAACAAAAAAAAAAAAAAAGGAAAAAAAAAAAAAAACCAAAAAAAAAAAAAAGTGAACCCAAACCAAACCTAAAAAGGAGCAAAGAACAAGCTGAACATAAAATGTAAATATTTTTATTTTAAATTTAAAAATCCCTGTACATAAAGATAAAACAAAACTTCAGTGTTTCTTGTACTGATAAATAAGAAAAATTAACACACTCTTTAGCTTTAATACTTTTATTTTGTATTTTGAGATGCGAACAATATTCTCCTCTGAAATATGACTGAATCATCATTTGATTGACTTGTCTATTAATTAATCATTGTCTAATGTCCACAATTAATTGTTCATTGTACCACAAAAATTATCAATAAGTTTAATTTTAGTTATAATCCAAATTAATTTTTAATCAAAAAAGTCAATAAAATGTTCTTTGGAGCATCTCCATGTATCTTATGAGTTCTACAGAAGATCGAGATCATTTACAACTTTCTAGTATAGTCTGTGAGATATCTTCTGTCTTGAGTCGTTTACTGGTTTCTCTTGATTTCTATTATTTGGGCTTAACATCAATAGATGAATGCAATAAACCCTCATTTCCAAAGCTAGTTGTTTTCTGGAATCAATAAAAAAGGCTCTAAAACTTTTCGGCTGAGAAAATTTTTTTTTTTTTTTTAGTGGAAGTTTGTCTCAGCCGAACAGAACGTTTGTTTCTAACAAAAAATCTATGGACTACTTTTCCCAGCTATACAGAAACATGATTACTATGTGGTCTAAAATCTCTCTCTCTTTTGGTTCTCATTTAAACAATTGCGCATTAAGACCTTGTAAGATATAAAAATGGTCCTTACATGATTCATCATCCATCATCACCTGCTGGTCATACTCCACAAGTGCCTTACATCACAGAAGTAAAGTAATCCACTTTCTACATTAATAATTTCAGGATATAGTATAACAGCAACAACTGCAAAAAGCAGTATCAGGCTGGAAAACATTGAGCACACGAACACAGTTTGTGAGGTTGTTCTTTACAGAGCAGGCCTCCAAGAAAGCATCTGAGGGTCAAGGTGGCTAACAAGGTAGGTAATTTATGTCAGCAATAATAAAGTACCAGAGAAAGGCAAAATTATTTGGCATATAAATGAGGATACTACTTATTTCCTATATGAATTTACACTTCGTGATGGTAAGCAGACAAATTACCAGAGCAATTTGACCAGTCTCCAATGAGGACTATTTCTGAAGTGTTTTTCAAGAAAGTTTTGTATTTGCTGGAAATAATCTAGAGGCAAGCAGAGGGTTTGAGGAGAGGCCAGGAAACTGCAGTGTAAGAGGAAAGGTCAGAAGGAAAGCAATGGTTTTGCCAGAAAAGAAGATGAAGGGGATACATGACTCATCTTGTATTATAAAAAGACCTCTGGAATGGAGACAGGAATAATTTTGCCCATGTCAGATAGGACAAAAAGATGCTGGCTAACGCTGCTAGAGGAAAATTGTGGATGGGATATCAGGAAATATCTTTCTGGCAGTAAAATTGGTAAAGCCTTTGATAAATCAGATGAAGAAAATATGGAGTCTCCATCTTTGCAGGGTTTTTGAAAAAGATCAGACAAACAGCCATGGGAGTGATGACTGAGACTGCCTTGGGGCTGGACAGTGGATTGGTTGATGTCTTGAAGCCTCTTCAAGTCCTGTTCTCCTAAACTTTGATGGACTTCCAACAGTCACAGGAGACTGATCCTTGAAGTGCACTGCCAACTGAGTTGTCTTCAGGGGTGGGCAAAGTAAATGGCCTTTGAAACAAATGAGAATTTAAGGGGAGAAAATAGACAGTTTGTGAAAGTGTAATATTTTCTTTTCCATACCAGTAATCCATTTTCTGGTCAAACTAGCAAGAACAATGGATTTAATTCTTCTAGTTTCTTCTTTTTTTTTCTTTTCTTTTATTTTTTTTTTTTTTTTTTTTTTTATTTTACGAATTTAATGAAAGAAAAGGGC
>VZSF01007302.1:568378-607451 GCA_013398295.1 Chionis minor
GTTTCTTCTTTTTTTTTTTTTTTTTTTTTTTTTTTTTTTTTTTTTTATTTTTAAGTTCAGAATCTAATGCAAGAAAAGAGCAAATTTTCTTCCCATTTTTTCTAGAAAGTAAATAAAAAACTGCCACTATCTCCCATGTCTTTGAGATGAATTTCAGTATGAACTTCATTGTGCAGATGTCACAAACTTTGTAAAAGCAGAAAATGTCTTCACTGAGGAGAGGAACAAGAATATGTTATAAATATGATACTCCTCTTCTGAATTAATGGAACAGTTCCTGGCAAAAAGAAAGTGCTAATCATGGGGAACAAGAACGTCAGTCATGCTCTTAGTAAGGAGCAAACCCATGCATACTTGGTACACAATAATCTGAAAAGCAGGATTCTATCCTTAGCTGTTCTTTCTCTCAGAGTTGCTCTTCTCTTACATGGATTTCTCTAATCTCTTTGATGTGGTGAATATCTATAAGGGCAGCTTGATTGGAAAGGTCCAGTGGGACAATATTTGTTAATGGATGCAGAAGACAGTGATGTTCTTGGGGGAATTTTGCTTTTCGTCCATGATAATATGACTTTTCTGCATTCTAAGAGATCTGTGGAAGCTCAGGTTGATGTACTGACTGAGCTTACTCCTAAACTGTTACACAGTGGACTCAGGCAGCTGTCACAAGTATCTGTGCCTCTGTTCTCCCTTAAATGGGGAGAATAACAGTGAACATAAGTGTAGAGGAGATACAATGCCACATTATGATGAAAAAATGTCTGTGTTACTGTGAGTGGTTTATTGATTCTTTATATACATTACTAATAGAAAATGTGGACAACAATAAGAAAATTTCCCATAGATTTAAGACAGATTTAGGAAAAGTGTAATTACATTAGGCTTTTTTGACTCATGTTAAAATCAAATAAAGCCAGGAGACTTTGCAAAAAGCCTATTAAAAAATAAGACAATTATAAGTACAGTCATATGATACAGAGAATCATGTATAGCAGTAAGATATTAATAATAAAATAAAAAGCCCCACAGAAACAGTTATTAGTTGCCTTTATATTTTCATTGAGTAGGCTAGTAGTGAGATATTCTTTTCCTAATTATGCTCTAATTAAGTGCTGCTGTCCTGACCAGGCACTAAGCAAAAATTACTGATGAAGGAACATTGCATTTAATTAAGCAAGTAAGAAGTTATTTCATTACCAGGCTCAATCACTATTAAAGATTGTTATTACTTTTGTCCAGAAGAATTTTTGGCAACTAAAGCTACATTGAAAAGTACAATCAATAGTATAACCCATTCTTTTACAAAATTACATTTATTTTTTTCAAGACACTGCACAGATTAATTTTACCTTGGGAAGATCGCTGACCTTTTGATTGTATCCTTGGCCAAAGGTTAAGGTAATAAGCAAATCCCTGACCATCCTAATCACGGAAGAAACTGAGAAAAAGTAGACCAATGACAAACACCCAGGTGGTTCTTTTTTTGTCTTCTTTTTTCACCCTGACAAATGGCAGAACCTGAGTACTATGCATACAGAAAGGGATTTATTTAGCCACGGGTGCCCATTAACAAATCTGATTCTTTTTACTGCAAGCTCACAGACTACTGCCTTCTCACAATTTGAAGTGACGAGCAGTGGTATCAGACTCTTTATTATTAGGGATGGCTGAATATCTTTCTCTTGGCAGTGACTTTTTTTGTTATTCCTTCCTAATGGAAAATTTCCTCCTGACAAATTGCAAAAGTCTCCATGGACTTTAGTGTGGGTTCAGACATCTGGGACAGGATTCAGTTACCTGAACATACAGGGCTATTGATATCCGAGATGTTCTAGCGCATCCTGCTCAAAAATAGTACACATGTTCCCTAAATCCATTAATGTGGATGTCTTCAGCACCCTGGGGTTTCTCAAATGTCAGTAGACATCATTTTAGGACACGTAAATTAAGCACCTAGGCCAGAAATTTCTTTGCCTGCATACATATATTCAGATGCTGAAAATAAGGTGTCCAAATCTCAGTCTGGATCTTGTCTCTAACTCCATCTCTGTCTGAGATGGAGTTAATTTTCCCCATAACAACCCTCATAGTGCTGTGCTTTGTGTTGGTAGCTAGAAAGGTGTTGGAGCCGGGGAAGAGTGTGAGGAGTCCTACCCGTGAGGAGGAGGGAGCAGCAGAGACAACATGTGATGAACTGAACACAACCACCATTCCCCGTCCCCTTGTGTTGCTCAGTGGGAGGATGGAGAGAAATCCTGACTGAAGCTGAGAAGGAAAGAGTGGGGGGAAGGTGTTTAAAGATTTGGGTTTATTTCTTGTTATCCTACTCTGATTTGATTCATAATAAATTAAATTAATTTCCCTGCGTCTGTTGTACCTATGATGGTAATTGGTGAGTAGTTGGTAATCTCTCTCTGTCCTTATCTTGACCCACAAGCCTTTCATTTTATTTTCTCTCCCCTATCTAGCTGAGGAGGGGGAGTGATAGAGAAGCTTTGGTGGGTACCTAGTGTCCAGCCAGGGCCAACCCACCACACTAAGTTAAGAGTTTACTTCTAATCTACGGCTTCTAGAAAAAATGGAAAGTGATTCACCTCCAGAAGAAGGGTCAAACGTTGTGTGAGTTCAATGACCTGTTCTGCTTGGTCTGAGAACTTAATTTCTGGAGATTTAGAAATTAATAGTCGTATTTATACAGTGCCTAGCAGAATGGGAGCTTGAACTGGAAGAAAAGCTAGCCCTGAGCACAGTCAAATAGTTAAGTCAGTGATACCCAAGTAGGGGTCATGGTGTTGACTAAGCAGTGTTAGTAACAGCACAAGATGAGTAAAGCCAAGTGTGCACTCCTGTTGGTCCATGGACCACAGATAAGGCTGTGCCTGTGGGTATTCTGCAGATGGTTTAACACTATAAAATGCTGGGCCAAAAAGTAGGGGTTCTGGTTGCATTGGTTACAGCAGTAACGAGAAAAGTAAGAAACATATTATTATTTTGATTACACAGTAGTAACTGAGTAATTACACAATGTGGTAATTCAGGAATGATTAAAGAGAAAAGGGAACCATAATTAACTACTCTATCTTGCAACATAGACCCTTATTTGAGGAAATGACATAATAACATAGAAGTAATCTCCCCTTACAAACCTAAGCACTATAGAAATAGTTCTCAGCTCAATTTGTTCACCTCAGAGAAGTACTGGCATAATAACTTTTGAAGGGAATTTATATATATGAAAGTGTACATGAGTCTGTAAATGCACTAAACTGTGATGATTATGATATCTTTTCAAGTTTTTTTGAGAATAAATTCTCTTTTCCAACTAGCCATCAGATTTAATGTTTTTTCATGTACAGATTTGAATGGCCTTTCTAGAATGCTTAGGATTTTATTTTAATTTTGAAGATTACATATTTAGAATTACGGATCCTCCTTTTTTATCATCTCTCATGTATATCTCCTCTCTTAAGATGGTGCCAGACTGTGACCATTTGGACAATACTGGAGTGTAACCACTGATAAACAGAAAAAGGACATCTCACCATGACATTTCTTTCCACTTTCATTTATACTCACAAGACATATCTGCACCTCTTTTCTTTACAAGGGAGTACCAGCTTACCTAGCTTGCTGGGGTACAAACAGATTTTTGAAGTTTAGTGAAAGCACCACAAGATTCTCTACTCATCCCATTATGTTCCCCATGTTTTGATAGCTTTCAGTGCTGGATAAATAGGAGGAAAACCAAAAAGTACCAGTTGTTTTATTACACAGTCCTTCACAGACACGGGGCATAACTGAAAAACTGAAAACAACAAAACTCAAAAAAACCAGGTTTCTCTTGGATCATCTGTAACTGCAAATACCAGTTATGCAAGAGTCATTCTAGCTAAACAACTGTGGTAACTAAGTATTTTAACCCTAATCTAACACTATGGCAATGAGGATTTTATTCTATGACAGATGGCTGTTTAACTATAACGATCTGCACTGATACTGATTCACATCCTCCCTTGGCAACCAACTCCCCAGCCAAGTTTTTCTTGTAGTTATGAAGTTTTTCCTAATATTTGATCTAATTCCTCCCTGCTGTCTTGTAAAACCATTTCTTCTGCCCATAATGATGAGAAGGAATAACTGATGCTTGTCTCTTATGTAACATCTTTTCCAGCCATCTCCAGTTAATCACCAATCTCCCTTTCTCTCTGGAATCACACACCCAGTTCTTTAAGGTTTCTCCCTGAGACCTTACTCGCCTAGCTTCTTCATTCTAGCAGCTTTCTCCAAGCTCCCTCTGGTCCCTCTGTCTCATTTAATAGCAAACTACGGCCATGACACTTCGTCAAAAGGTGGACTAAAAAGAGTAAGAAGCAGTTTGGAGAACTTCACACATTATTTCAGAATGCAAACTGCAGCTATAGCTCTGCCCAACAGAGCAGTTCATGCAAGGATTCAAGGCGTACCGCACATCAGTGCCTTCATTCACGCAAAGTCACTGTACTTGAACCTGCAGTAGCTGAGGTGTCTTAAAAACAGACAGAAAAACACATGCTCAAAATAAAGGAAATAATAAGATGCAGACTTAGGTTTTTTTTATTTCTTCTTCTGCCTTGTTCTCTGTAGTAGCTGCACCAGCAAGGACTTCTAGTAGGGATATAGTATAACTCCTCCAGGCAAGGTGTGGATGAAGAGGCCTTGCCTGGGAAGAACGGATCAGCTTCTATCCTCCACCTACAAGAATTTCTCTCATTTCAAACCCTAACACACCTGGGGTTTGCAGCCAACAGATCTGCAGATCAGCTGTCCATACCTGTAGTATCAGGGCCTTCTGCTGACTTAAGCTTATTCCTTTTCTGCAGCTTCCTAGTCCCTCCTACTCACTGAAATGGTTGTTTTTTGTAGAAATATGGGATTTCCAGATCAATGAACTGTCTAGAAATATTTGACATATTTGTTGTAAAGAAAGTGACTGTGCCATTATTTTCTCCTATCTGATCAGAAGCCTGCGGGAAGTTAAACTGCAGTCGTTATCTTGATTTTCTGATTTTCCAAGTTTTGTTCCTCATAAAGACAAAAGGAGAGGGTAGACAATAACTGAACCATAGTACTGGGAGCGGACAGTGTGACCAATTGACCTCTAAAATAGCAAAAGTCATTGAATTTCCCGTTTGTTCTCTGATCAGAAAGGGGGAAGTGTAGTAATTTCTCTCTCTCATTCCCCTCTTGCTATGTCAGGGTACCCACATGCTAGCAAAACACCACTTCCATACCAGGGTGGGGGCAGAGACTTGTACAGGAAGAAATAAACTACAAACAAAGAAAAGTTGTAAACTTATCAAAGCAGTCCTGTCAGAAGCAGGAAACCATTTAAAAATCTAGTCCACTTCTGGGAAGTTGGTGGTGTAGGATACGGGGATGGCAGAACTTGAGGCAACTGCAATTCTCCTCTGGCATGCTCTTGGAGGATGAGCAAGGAGGGTCAAAAATTTCCTTATTTATCTGTGTCTTGCATGACACAAAGCAATGAAGGGCAGTAATCAGCATAAACACACAGTAATTTCAGACTCAGCATTCATTGTGTAATAACAATAAACAGCATTTTGAATGGCTGGCAGTTAAGTGCAATGTATTACTTCACCCCAGTGAGTGCAAAGGAAACAGCAGAATTCTGCCTTACAGACTGATTCACCATTTCGGTTAATGACACTGTGCGTATCTCATTTCCTGGGAAGTTCCCAGTAGTGAAATCATTCTTGACATCTTGTCCCTACACCAGAACTATGTGTGATTTTCACACTAAAGAGACTACGTGATCTGAAGTTTGTCTGAGGGTAAGAGGGCAACATGTCAGGAATAGCTTGATTTGTGTGACAGACAACGCTTGAATGTCTCAACTGTAATGTCTCCGGAACTGTAGACTTTGGTGTTGACAGCAGGCATCTCACCATGGTTATTAGATCACTTCTTGCCTCTAATCACACACATTCACATGTTGTTACTGAAATTCTGAGTATCAGCAGAGAAAGAAGTTGTCTCCAGATGGTAAAATGTGCAATATAAATTTTTTGAAAACCTTCTAGATGAAGCATTTGGGTTTTGACTTTGGTGTTGTGTTGCTTCCTCCTCCTAATACATATATAATCCATTTTAACTTGGGGGGGGGAAGGAATTTGGTTGGGGGATTTGTTGATGGTTTTTTGTTTGTTTATTTTTTAAGGAAATAATATTGTTTTTGCCTTGGGTGTGACTGTAGTATGCATTGAATATACTACTTTATAAACCTTTTTCCAAAGACTGTGTGACTAATATTGTTTGGGGTTTTTTTAGTCTATTTTCCGCTTGCTATAGAATAAACAGTTTGGTTTTGTCTTTTTTTTTTTATTTTATTTTTCTCTCTTTTGGAATCTCTTTTTCCCAAAAAGAAAACAAGGGTTGACCTTTTAGCTGCTGCCCTGATAAACGACACCTCTTGCTTTCACATCACTTCATTGATAGAAAAGTGTGAAAATTTACTCTTGGGCCATATCAATGACCCTCAGCTCTATCGTAAAGCATTTCTCACTCTTTGAGTGAGAATATCTAAGAATACCCCAGTCATAGTGTTTTGTGAGTTCTCACTAACAACTGAGGTCCGATGGTTTTCAAGCAGAAAAGGTTCTCAAACACCGGTTGTCGTACCAAGCTCTAGTCCATGGGATAACAGGTTCTTGTACTCATTGACTTTTGTGCACGATCCAATCTGCTAGATGTGTTCTCACCAGCTACGAGTGTGAGGTAACTCACCACTTGAGGTGTTCAGTGAGGTAACTCACCCCTTGAGTGTTCATCTCATTCACAGTAACAGCACATACATGGACAATTACCAGTTGTTGGCTGACAAATTTGCAGCCCTGCCAGTTTCCTAAGAACATGGCTGTTCATGAAGTGCCTTACTACTGGATCTATCTTCTAGGCATTCGAAAAGGTCAGGAGTTCATTCCACTTTACTGAGGCAAAAGGGCAGACTGGTGATCGAAGGTGAGAGTTTGAGCAATAATTCTCCAAAGGCTGAAGAGGAACAGTGGTGAAGGAAGAGAAAGAGAGCTGTTTATTCAACATGGTTTATCGGAAACCATCGGTGAGATCAGAGCAGTGCCAGCATAGCTGTAAAAAGGCACAAGTGAGTTGAAAGCTCTATTTAAAAGGAATGAAACAATATAAGTAGTATTTTCATCTGCTCTGAAGCATTTGTAACATTATGAAAGGGAGGGAGGTATTAAAAAAATGTCAAAAGGCTCAAAGAGGTCAGAATTACCGAATCACACTGCTATCAGAGAAAGTCAGGCATTTTAATACTCAAGTACATGAAGTTTATTGGTGTTTATTTCTTTTCTATCCTTCCAGCTTGGACAAGGAAATTAGAGTAACCTAGCAACATACTTCTTCAAAGCAACATTTTACAATTTCTTTCTTTTTCTCCCATGATAATAGCTCTAAAGTGAAGAGTTGATACAGCATTCAGCAACTAACATGTTGTGGTCTTTTGTCTACAGCCGCTATACAGAACACTTTTTGAGTAATGAAAAAGAAAAATTATAGATAGGTTATCTGAAATTTAAAGAAAAATTACTTCTGCACAATGTGGAGAGGAAAGAAGAAATATCAGATCAAGTGGGATGTCAGGCTATCCTTCTAATGAACTGTAAATTATATTGCATGATGTAGATCTTGCTAAGGCATTGCCCTGATCTTTGCCACACCTTTTTGTAATATTAAAAACACCCTGAGAACTACAGTGTAACAAGGACCATGTTTAAACTCTCAAAACCAAAGACATTGATATTAAGCTAGAAATACTGGCTGTAGCTTCATCCTGTGGAATTATGTCAATAAAATAATTGCAATAAACATGATCTGAAAACTATACTTCAGAGTATTTGCAAGTCAGTAAGCCATCAAACTTCACAACACCTTTGTGAGGTGATAAAAAGTTACTTTTGTAGCTTTAATATTAAAGTATTCAGAGAGAGCTTGCTGCTAGTGTCATAATTGTTGTATAAATCCAGGCAATTAATTTCCTCTCACATCCCTCTTCTTCAGCATAGAAGCTCTGTCCAGGTCAGAGAAAGAGAAACTGAGGCAATGACATATCACAGGCAAGGTTTTCAGAAATATGAGTGAATCAGGAACAGAATTCTCCAGAAAATATTGTTGAGATTTGAGTTCTTAATTCCGTCTAAAGTCTTTGAAAATCTCACCTCAGGGGAAGAAGAATCAAACTTGGATATTGATCTTCTACATTCATATTTAGGTGCCTGTTACAGATTAACACTAGAATATTCTGAAGTTCTGCCAAAATCCTCCTTTTTTTTTATTTTCTTCAGATTAAAAAATATTGCCTAACACAATTTGTTCGAGACTAGAAATGGAATTGGTGGCTGGGCTAGAAGCAAAATCCAGGGCCCTTCCTCTGCTCTCATTTTCTAGACGTTAGCTCATGTTCTTTGAAAACTACATGCTGCAACTTCATTGCTATCACAGTCTACATTAAGCTTTAATTTGGGATGACTTGGCTTCTGTTGCGATTAAATTGAACTCTTATCGTAACCCAAATACAAGTTCTCGTTGTGTGTTTTCCCAGAACACAACAATATTGGCTTAACACCAAGCTGGCACTCTGCACCCGAGACCTTGGCTAGGAAGTTCTATCTGTAGTTATGTACACATGCAAACTCTCCTATATACACATGCACGCACACCCTTACACACGCACATCCGCATGCTATTTTAAGCACTAAGACAGTGACAGAGGACACTAGAAAATCTCCAAAAGACCTATGGAAACTGCAAATTTATTTGAGATGTAAAAAAAACACCTTAATCCAGTTTGAAACACCAGTCCCCACTCTTGGTGGCTGTGAGACAACTGAAACCTTTCAAATATCATCATTAAGTAAGTCCATATAAGACAGTTGCTCCAAATCTTTAAGTAATTTTTTTTAAATTATTTTTCCTTTTATTTGACCACAATCCTGGTGGTATCCCTTCCTTCCCCAGCTCCTTCCTTTGCTAGCTATGTTTCTTAAAGTCCGGCAGCGTCACTTTCCAACTGTTTGCGATTAGGGGTGGAAAAAACACATTAGGCATACCACCCATTTAAATGTCTTGGCAAGTCATTTGGGTCTCACTGTCTCTGTATTCTGCTTGTTTGCAGGACCTTTTTATTTTTTTTTTTAAAGAACAGAGCCCTTCAAACTCATTGGTAACAAGCTGTGTCTCTGGATGCCAAAGGGACAACACAGAGCCACTTTGTAAAGAAGTAGATTGACTGTTCTCCCCACTCAGAGGAAGAAGGGTCTTGCACTTGGATGGCGCTGAAAGCAGTTGTCAAGTCATCAAAGAGTCTCGGCACCTCTTTGGAGCCGGCCTTGGGAGAGGGAAGAGGGAAATCCATCCCAAGATGATCTCTGTCACACTGGGAGATTAAGAATTAGCTTTTCCCTTGGTAAAAGTCAGGGGAGAAGAGGGACGACTCCTGTGAGAAACCTCACTGCTTCCAACATGCTTAGGCCAACATCGTGGCAATTTACCTTGGCAAGCCCTACCAGTCTTATCCGTCCCCAGTATCTTCAGGCTGCTTTTTGATTGTCTTCAAAGGGCATTTCTCCTCTGCTGAATCACAGTATGCTTTGTTCATCCCTCTTTCCCAGACAGTAAAAAGGATGCTTTGCAAGAAGCGCCCAAAGGAACTAAAATGCGATAAATCCCTGTGCTGCAGGAGAGCAATTGTCTCACGGGGCTCTGACACATGGCCGCTGTGAAGTCTGAATTCAATGCACTTTCCGCTACAGTAAGCCTTTGCTTGGCAAAGCTTTTCCATCAACTGACTTATCTGCGTGGGCAGCAATACTTCCATGCTGGTCTCATTCTTCCAGCCCCCCTCTTCCACCTCAACCATTGTCAACCTTTCAGTCACAACTGTAACCTCGTCTAGCAGCCGTCATTTCTTTTGGCCTCATTTCAGACAAAGACTGTTTTCTAAGCTATCTGACAAAGCAGTACCAGGTTCACAAGGCCTTGAAATGACTTAATCCAAGGAAAAAAATTTTGTAGATTACATTTACTGGAGTAAAAACTGGTTTTAGATTTCCTGCCCCTCTTTTAGCTCCAACGAGGAGGTGTGTTCCCCAGTGACATAATGCCAGCAAGCAACAGACTGAGCCCATGTATCCACCCTATGCTATGCTTTTCTGCTGCTCACAGATTGCACCAGTAACAGCCTGCAAAAGGCTCACAGGCTTTGGGTCCTGCCCTGACAGATCAGGGAGGTGGTTTTCTCTTTGCACTTGTTCCAAACAAATACTCTGCAGACCTCCATCATCAGAAGGATCACTTGCGTGTCCTTCACCATTGCAATTTCATTGAACGTTAGCCACTCGCTGGACAAGATGTGAGCTTTGCCTTCAGGTAGTTAAACTTGTGCTATGTCCCCATTTATTTATCAGCCTAATTTTCATGGGCAATTCACTTTTTAATAAGATGACTGGGTAAGAGCAGGAAATGAAGCAGGATATCCAGATATTTTCAGCCAGCTGTGAGGCAGCTAGTAACTTCTACAGTGTGCTCTGGAAATGCCCTAGATAAAAATTAAGAGGGAAACCCAGGTATATAAAATGCTTTAGGGCACCTTTTTCAAACCTGATATATTTAACAAAAATTGCTTTCTTCTGTGGCAAAAAGAAAATAAGAAGAAAATCAAGATAAAGAGCATTGTAGGAACAAAAGAAAAGCTCCATCATTTATGTTCCCAGTCAAAGTTGTACGTCTGGGATGTTACTGGATTTTTTAACAGGGAAAATGAGAGCAGAGGCTGATCCAGGATAAATAAATGCATAGCACCATCAAAAAATATCTACAGCAAAGCAAAACCCAGAGAGCAGATGCATATATTTACATGTGTTGTGTGTTCTCTGAAACACTTAAAGAACCACAAGATGAACTTCATAAATTTAAGCTTTTGGTTACTTGCCTTCTGCCTGTGAAGTGGGTTATCCACCCACTTTCCTTTTCTTAGTCATCTCTCCTTGTCTCACCTGCATGTTGTACCTTTAGTAAATAAATACCACTCGTAAGCCATTTTTTTTTTTTTTCAGAAGGAAGGAAGTAGAGGGAATTTTTCTTAGTGAAATATCCACATTAGAGCACACAGTTATACCATGGTCCCAAGAAATCAGCAAGGGAAAATATAAGGTGAAAACATCTTCCATATGTACAGTAATAACGGGTGCTCCTCAAAGGACAATATACGTTATTTGTACCAAAGCATAAATTAGCCTATTGGGACCAGACTGATTCAAGACAACTATTTGCACTACCTTACATCCCAGTTAGTCCCAGATGCTGTTCTTTCACGCCTCAGCAGAATCCAAATTCAAATTCGGCGTTTTCCATCTGCTGCTTCTCTCCCCTCTTGAGTCCATTCATTCCTCATGACTCCTCAGGCCCTGACATTTCTTATTGTACCACTTGTGGAGGTTATTTGTGAGAATGGGGAGTTGGGAACCTGGAGGTGCATTATACCCAGCAAATGAAGAAACATTAGAAGGAGGAAGGCAAAAAATTTCTGTATGTCTCTCAAAGTCAGGTTGTTCACCACCTGCCTAGGAATTATTATGTTACCCAGGCTCCTCCATGGAGGTTGTATGTATTCAGGCTGTCTCTTGAAGTGCTAGTCACCCTTATTCTTCTTTTTCATTTCTACCCCAATGTTTGATTCCTAATTTTCCCTACTACCAAATGCTTTGTTTCAGCAGTTCAGGTTTAAATCCAACTCTACGCTATAGACCTTTGCCAAATAGGAGTATGCTGGAATTACCAGTCTCAGTGATAATCTGAGATTTGGGGTTTGATTTTGATTTGGGTCAAAAAAGAGGACCAAGAGGGAGAAGAGACTTCAGTTTCAGAAAGGCGCTTGATCCGGAATGGAGTAAAACCAGAGCATACCGTGTGTGCAAGGGAGACGCTATGTCCTGAAATACAGGAGGTACCAGAAGCCCTGTGAGAAAGGTGGGAGTCGAGCAGCCCAGTTCCTGTTTGCAAAGCGTGCTGTAGACGAAGAATATCTGCTCTGCAAGTCAATGAGGAAAGATGTTGCAGATCTGGGAGAACAAATTCCTATTAAGGCAGTGACAAAGGTGTGAAATAGACCATCATCAGGGCCAGGTACTACACAAAAAGGAGACTGGTCCAATGGTGTATTCCAGTACGAAGCAGAGGAGAGACAAATCATATTGAGGTCAATGTTAACGAAGAAGATCTGAAATAAAAAAGGTTGGAAATACTATGATGTGTGGGAAAAAGAAGAGGTGCAAAAAGAGATGTAGCATTTTGACAAGGGATATTCTTTGTAGTGCAGCAAACACAGTCCCATCTTCAGCCTGCTTGGCTGAAGGGAACAGAGCAGAACAACCTTTCTAAAAGTGTCTGAAAAGAATCAGAGAATGGTTCCCACTGTGGTTCATTTTTCAGTCTCCAGTTCAAACACACCACAGCCTGTTTGTTCCCACAGTGCAAGGCTGACCTTAAAACCTTTCATGAGCTTTTGCTAACTGCAGCCCAGCTGGTTGCAGCATTCCAGCCATCTGCTTCTATTTTTAAAACCCCAGGTTGCAGACAGTTTTCTTTAGCTACCACTCCTCTGGGGACAGCCTTAAACAGAACTGCCCAAAGCAGCAAGCCCCCTTGTTAGCATCCCTGGGATCCTGAGGGATTGAAGTACAGCAGAAAAAAAGGAAGAACACATCTTGTGCAAGTGAGAATGTTTAATGGAAGATTCGTTCCTACAAAATTTCAGCTGCGGGGATCTGGGAGGCTTCACGCTTCAATATGTAGCCCACAGACAACAGTTAGGCTGAGTGAATTACCAGCTGAATTTGGATAATGAAGATGCGGAAAAAATGGAACTTTTGTGTCACCTTCGGAGAAAGTTTTCTTTGGTTTAGCTGAGTGTTGAAGACCATAGACAGGGACAGAGAAAGTCGTCTATTCAGAAAGTTAACTTGCCCTCCTGTTAGAAACATTACTTTATATAGGATCATAGGATCATTTAGGTTGGAAAAGAACTTTAAGACCATTGAGTCCAACTGTAAACCTAATACTGCCAAGTCCACCAACTAAGCACCATGTCTGCCCATTTTTAAATACATCCAGGGATGGCAACTTAAGCACTTCCCTGGGTAAGCATACGGCATATTGCAGGAAAAGACAAGAATCTGGAAGAAACACCTCCCCCCTCCATGAAATGAGTGTGCTATTAGAACTAAGAAGGAAGTGAAAAGGGAAAAAACCTCAAACATGTAGAAGTATGTGAGAATTCTTGAATCCCACAGCTCCTTCACAGAATCACAGAATGTTAAGGGGTAGAAGGGAACTCTAGAGATCATCTGTCCCAACCCTCCTGCCAGAGCAGGTCCACCTACAGCAGGTTGTACAGGATGGAGTCCAGGTGGGTTTTGAATGTCTCCAGAGTCAGAGACTCCACCGCTTCTCTGGGCAGCCTGTTGCAGTGCTCTGCCATCCTCAAAGGAAAGAAGTTCCTCCTCATGTTCAGATGGACCTTCCTACATTCAAGTTTGTACCCATTGCTTCTTGTCCTATCACTGGGCACCACTGAAAAAAGACTGGCCCCCTCCTCCCGGCACCCTCCCTTGAAGTATTTGTAGAATTTACAAGGTCCCCCTCAGTCTTCTCTTATCTAGACTAAAAAGACCCAACTCCCTCAGCCTTTCCTCATAAGAAAGATGCTCCAGCACCTTCATCATCCTTGTGGCCCTTCACTGCACCCTCTCCAGCAGTTCCCTGTCTTTCTTAAACTGGGGAGCCCAGAACTGGACACAGTACTCGAGTTGTGGCCTCACCAGGGCAGAGTAGAGGGGGAGGATGACCCTGCCTTTTCAGGTCTGATTCTCCAAGATACCAAGTGCTTGGCAGAGACAACCTTCAGGTGAGCAAGTATACCCAAGTTTAATATTTATCCTATAGCTTAGCAGCCCATCGGCTCCATCAGAGCAGGTTTTGGCTCCAAGCATACCCAGTGAATGCCCCAAGTGTGCCGTGGCTGTGCTGTCCCATGTCTCATGAAAGACTGAGATCTTGAAAATGTTTGCAGAACAGTCAATCTGCTTCTATCAGCCTAAGGCATAGATTAATCAGTCAACTACATACTAAAATGTTAGTGTTCTTCTGGATTTCTATTACAATATAAGAAAATAACTTCTATCTAAATCTAGAAGTGATTGGAAAGTAGTTGACACATTTGAATATAAAATCTTTCTTTCTCACCAGACAGGCTTTCTTGACAGGACTACGTTGAATGTCTTCTCTGGTGCTGACATTCATGGTGGTAAGGAATTATATTTTCTTTTTGATAATTTATATATTTGCCCTTCAGATGTTAAACTGAGCTATAAGCTCAAAATTGGAGTGTAAAAATCAACGTCAAGTATTGCAAATGTTTTTATTTTTGTTGAAAATTTTATGTTTTTTTAATATTTTATTTAAAACTACAGATCCTGTCTTGGTGCTCAGTTTGCATATGTATGTATAGGCGTGTATAAGGGAGTCAGGTCTCTGTTAAAGTCAATCAAGGCCTCATCAATATTGTCAGGGAAGTTTCCAGTTATTCAGCTAACCCTAATTTTGTCATCTGAATGGCTTTCCCTGTTTCACTAACCGAATTCAGCAGATCCACAGTGAATTTAATGGGCACTTAGAAAATTACCTCACATGTGGACTCCTACCTTGCCAACACCTAAATTTAGATAGCTTGGTTTGCAAGTCAAAACACATCTCTGGAATAACAGAACTACACTACATCTCAATATTATTCAAGACAATAATCTGCGTCAAAACATTTGCAGAATACAGTATGAAAAGATAATGTTTCCCTCCCGGATAAAAGCACAAGAATTAAAAAAACCAAAACCAAAACAGTAAAAGAGATATGTCCAAATCATACCTATATATATATTAACTGCAATCTAACTCTTCATCAAAACCCACCCAAGAACTGTGGTACATCTTCACTGGAATAACAGGACTTGGAGAAGTATGTTCCACACAGACTCAGTAATTTTATATAACTCTGGCCCACATACATGCTTTTCCATATGTAAGACCACATGCACAAAAGTTTAAACACCTACACATACACACTTTTTACTGAGTCACATGAAAGTCATACAGCAGTCTGAGAATCTGGCTTGGCACAGTGTGCCTACCACAACAGAGTGTGTGATCCCACTGTTTTCTGTACCTCAGCTACCACTAATTCCCATACATTACCAATTAATTAAATCTGCAGACCTTGCAGGTCTTTCGTTTCTATTCCAATATCTTTATGCATGCAAAACATTCAAGTGACTTACTAAGCTAAGCTCATGGGACTGGGGACCCTTTAAACTATTTACGCTGATTTATATTTGGAATAAATGTGTACTGGTGAAACCCTACAGTTTTTCTGAGGCCATTATTAAAATTTAACAATTATTTCAATGTTTGAATGGGCTCAGGAAACAGCTATTATTTTTGAAGAAGCCAAAGTCAAGGCTTCTTAACAATATTGGACAAAACTGACTAACTGGACAAATAATCCTTTAAGGAAAGAAAGAGGTTATTGTTCATACAGTGAAAACCCTAGCATAATAATTAACCACTCTGAATGTTTTGACAAAAGGTCAGATGCAATAGAAGCTCAAAGTGCTTGAGAAGTCATGTGAACAGTCTTCATGTGACAAGCCAAAGTACTTGAAAAAGGTTATAAACAGAACTTGAAAGAGTAAATCTGAAGTGCCTAAATCACTTAGAATCATTGAATAGAATCATATTATCATTTAAGTTGGAAAAGACCTTTAAGATCATCGAGTCCAACCATTAATGTAGCACTGCCAAGTACATCACAAAACCATGTCCCTAAACCACGTCTACGTGTTTTTTAATTATCTCCAGGGATTAAATGTCTACACAGAACCTAGGTTTAAGGTCCCTCAAAGCCTCAAGTTCAAGTTCTGAACAGATCCACAGCTTCACTCCTGCTAAAGCTCAATCAGGAGTCAGAGATCAGTAATTTCTCTAAGTTCTCTGAAATTAGGCATTTTCAGATTGCATTTGATCAATATGAAGAGAACCAAGAGCCTTACCAAAAGTGTCATGGACCTTGTTTGATTTTCATTTTCTAAAAGCTCATTTTCGTGTTCCCACTGGACAGAGAGAAGCGACAACTGAGAGTAAGTAATTCCATCCTCAAAATGTCAAATTTTGTTACATTTGTTTGTACTCAGTTATCTCAGGATATGTTTGTATTAATAAAGAAAATTGTTCAGTTCCTGTCTGCTAGGCCCAAGAGCAAGTAGTATGATATGATTTGCAACAATACATTTAAAGTCTCCTCCTCCCTGGCCGAGGTGGTTTCATCCAAACTGCGCATTTGGAACAACCTAGGCACATCCTACCTTCTGACCTGCACTGTACGGAACAGAGCCAAGTTGTGCCTGCTAGCAATGAAGAGTTTGGGCAGTAGCAGGGCAATGCTAGAAAGCACGAATTGATCTTAGTTTTCAGTGTAGATGTAGTCTAAAAGAAGAGGTGTAGACCTCTAGGAAAAGGGAGCACCTGGGGCAGTCCTGAGTTGGGCAACACTGACAGACAGTGCTTCAGGGGCTCTCTGGGTCTAGAAAGCTGCTTGTGATGGAGGTGGTTCCAGCCCGAGTCCTGGCGTATCCTGTTGGGCTGGTGAAGGAGAAGAGAAGGACGTAATTCAGGGCTCTGAGTAGTGTGTTTTGGGGAGGTTATGTTTTGTTTTGTTTTAAAGAACAGGTTGGCTAAAAAGGTTTTCTTCCAAGTACGAGGCACTGTGGTCGTCTCTAGCTAAGACCCCCAGCAGTATATGGCAAGAGTTTCCTTGACAATCACAAGAGCAGGTGTTTTTTTAATATTTTTTTTTTTGGTAGGGAAGTACAACTTTCACATTCCTGCCAGTCTTTTTTCTACAAGCCATGTAAACAGAAATGTGAACCGAGATTCGTAAAAGCATCTTCTCTGTATTCAATAGACAAAGGCTAATTGAAAAGATGTAAATCTGTCAGCCTCAACAATGACAAGAATGAGAACAAAATTTACCCTACAGACAAAATACCCACCTGTGGCAAATAAATCTCAGTCTGACAGTTCGTGTCTCCTTCATCAATAACCTATACAAAGAAAGACTCATTGAAGTAAACTTTGAAAACTAACAGAAATGGACTAACATGGATAAGCAAGGAATAACACCTAAAAAACCCAGGGTCTTACTGTGTAATGCACACTTCTGGCAGGACATTCCAGGGTTCTCCACCAGCAGCAGACAGGTTAGTGCTGCTTGAACACAAAAGGAGCGTGTCAAATTGGCACATCATAGATCTTTCCAACTCTAGCAGGTTGAAATAAGTGGTTAGGATTCACTCCCATGCCTGCATAATGACCAGCCAGAACTGAGATCAGAACCCTTAGAGCAGACATGAAGGTCCACTCTTTGGTATCACAAAAAACCATTTTACACTACCATGACAACGCAAAACACTGTAAAGCCAGATAGGAATATAATTTAGCTCTTCTTTCACTCCTTGAACAATGCTCAAACATTTTTGAGTAAATCATATTTGGCTCCAAGACAGAAAATGCAGTCACAGCACAAGTTACTTCTCCTCCCACACAGCACTGATAGGATATAAAATTAGGCAGGCCCATCATTTCCCCCTCTCCTGGTTAATTCACACCAGGTTCTTCTTCATTAAATAGTAATGTGAAATGGTGAGACAAGAAAAAGTTGGAGATCCCCAAGGGAAATCAAGTGTGTGCTGCAGCTTGTCGCATTATAGTCATATCCGTCTTTTGGATAGATTGCTACCTGCAAATGTTCCATTTACTTTTCAGGAAAAAAAAAAAAAAGAGAAAGAAAATGTGACTGTTTCCAGCAATTGCCCTGAACAGCCACTTTTTGCCAAGACTTGTTGTTTGGCTCCCATGCTTCCAGGGAACATTGTTTTGTTTGTTTTCAATGGCAAAAGAAAAAAAATGAATTAATAGACGGTCCCTCCAGGTTTTTGTCTAGGAGTAAGGACACACCCTTTAGAAATGGGAACTGACCACAAGCTAAAAGGAGAAGACATAAAATGGAGGGATCACCTTTAACTGTTAGTAGTCCTTCTCAGGATCTTGAAAATGAAGTGCAAAGGAAAAGAAGAGAAAGGGGAAAGAAATTTCTAGAAATGTTTCAGAAATAGGCAAATAATATCACTATGTCGATCATTTTCCACGAGCTGCTTAATTCCTCCACTAAGACAAGAATAGAAACAAAACAGAGGAAATGGCACAATGAGGGCAATTCATGGCAAATTTTAGAGCATGACAGATCAGGAAGTTCAGGAGATCACGAAAAGGCGAGTGTATTGAGTTTCTGGGGTTCTTTTTTTATCAAAATCTATAAATCTCGTAACACAAGGATTGAAAAAGTTGAGGACCTTTCATTCAAACAGGCATGGCAGTAGGGTGTGTAGTTCAAACAAGGTGAAAAGAGAATGAATCCTTTTGGATGCTAGTAAAAATTACAAATCAGTTGCTTTTTATGTGGTGTGTCGCTTCATCCGTTCTTCGTTCTTGTGTTTATTTTGTGCTCAGCCTCTTTACCAAACTCTGAGGTATACAGTAGTTTATCACAGTATTACAGACAATAGGGCTGGCGTCCATCTGAAGACCATTACAGCTGTGATAGCTAACTGGTTCTGCCAATCGCTGTTACCTTCCCAACTGTCCCTGCAGGATTAGGCAGTGTAGAAGAACAGGAAAAGCCATGGGCGGGCATCCATGTTTACATGGAATTCGTCAGGAACACAGGTCTCTTGAAAGTTTTACTTGGAAGCAAAGACACACAACAACAAATAACTGATCTGGTGGTAAATTGGGTTTTGATCTGGTGATAAATAGCTGGGGTCAAATTCTGCTTTCCCAAAATAAATGACAGTGACTGTGGCTTCAGTGAGAATAGGATTTCACTGAGAAGGTTTAAAGGAAGTGTCACTATTGACAAATCAGAACTTAGAGTGTTAAATCCTATTGTAGATCTGAACATATTCCATATGTCCAACAATACAAGGGAATTTTGAAGCCTACAGGAACTGTGCCTTCTCAGGAACATCATTCATAGCCCTATATGGCATATGATTTCAAGAACTTGAAGCAATGTGATCTCATAGATGGCTAATGTCTAATTATCAATAACCCTATTTAAACAGAGGCTTGATTTTACAATTCAGCTTTGGAAATTCTATAAAATGATGCATTTGTCCCCAGACAGAATTCTAGGCTAAGTAATTTCTGTAATATCAGAAAACTTATATAAACAAAATATGGTCCTTCCAAGGATGTCAGGTTTGAGCAAAATGAAGCCCAGAACCATTCTTGACACAGATGTTTACTAGAGCTCAGGCTCCAATTGAATCATAACAGCCGTATTCTTAATATAATTTTATTGTGTGACTCTTGGCACGTCCAAACTTCAGCTGGGTAAAAGGAGGGAAAACATTGAAATACTATGAGAAACTCTTTATTATTGTGTTATTTTAATTTTTAAAAACATTAAGCTGTGAATTGTGACTGGTGCAGCTGGTGGATATGGAAATACAATGGAAGCTTCCTGGCTTATTGGCTGTCATTATGCTATGTTTCAATCGCCTTTCTTTCCTTGCATGTGTTAAAAGTCTACGTAGCGTCGAGCAACATCAAATCTAAAATTAAATTGCCACAGTTACAATGGGGGGGCAGAGCATGTATTTACTTCTAAAGATAGATGACTAAAGTTAGGACCCATAGCTCCTTAGATTGTCTATAGAATCAATGGAGTGGCAGGTGTTTCTCCAGGGGCAAATTCAGAGCACCTTGCTCAAACTTCTTCTGAATTGTCTTGTGCTGGTGCGTGCAAAAACCAGATGGTACTTTGTCAGCTGTCTGAGCCGCAGAGTGAGTACCTCTGCACTGCTGGTGCCCTGTACCTGGGATGACAACTGTCCCTCAGACAAAACAGAGTGGATCAGATTTCCATTGCCCAACATTGCCCAGGAAAAATTGGAGAGAAAGCTAGCTGGGATGGCTCACACAGGCACTGACAACTGTTCCTACATTTGGGAACATTCACCTCTGCTTTTTCATTTACTAGCGTCTGTGTAATCACTCTCTGTGGGCTTTTGGTGTGCTGTTGGCTGCCCGACAAGGTGGCTACTGGGACCATGGCAGCTGCTCCCTAGCTAATCTATTAAAAAATCTACTCTTTGTCTTCTTTTCCTCTTAGAATATGTGATAAATACAGAGGGTTTTCCCCAGGAATCACCAGGGCAGAGAGATGGTCTAGTTGTCCATAGGTCGGGAACTAGCTGGGAATGCATCATGGGAGCTGTTTTAAACAACTGTGTTCCAGGCTTCCTCTTGACGCCAGGGACATTTTTTTGAGTTTCTGGGTGATCGCGTGTAAATGCGTTTGCCCACTTGACATTTGTTAGTGGGTTGCAATACTTGTTGCTTCATGCTTTTAATTCCATAGCTGGGTATCTTCCAAATATTGTAATGAGATGCTGGTAACTTTTAAGTGTACTTGTCTAGCACAAAGCAAAACCATTTGTGCCAGGAGCGAGGGGGAGAGCATTAGCAGCTCTGGCCTTGCATTGTTTAGAAAATGGTGTTCTCAGTTCAGGATCTAAGTTCTAGAAAAGAACTTTAAATGTAACGTGAAGCGTTTCTTTCTTTAAGAAGGGAGAGGTTTAAGCCTGGAATTCTGTTTTCACTTAATTTCCAAGAGCTTTACTGTCAATTATTTAACTATTATCACTGTGAATAAATACACTAACAAATCACACTTCATTTACTTTGAAGTGTTTTTTGTTTCTTCACTAGTGAGAGTTATTGTACATCTTTCATCTATTTTGTTTATTACTGTGGTGATCACAAGCAGCAGTTAGAGCACCAAACATGACCTAGTCCTATTACATACTGAATAGAAAGACATTGCATGTCTTCAAAGTTTTGGACTCTAAAGTGTGAAAAATAGGCCAAAACATTGCTCTTCACAGGGCGTAGACTAAAGAACAAATTATGAATCTCACAGTTTCTTCATCACTATATGTATTAAATTACCTCAAGCTTGTCAAAACAATTTACTGTGGGTGACTTCTGCAACTCTCATGGCTCATAGATTCTGCAAGGTAAAAAAGGGTTAAATTTGGGTCAATGCATGCACTAGGATACCAGCAAACAAAGTTGAATAAAGATTCTGGAAAGTGGGCATAAGGTCCTGATATCCTGCTTCATTTTTAAGTGTAATTTTGATAGAGCTTACTTCCAGGCCGGGGGCTGCTTTGCATGCCATATAGAGAGAAGCTTCTTTTCCCCAAAAGGCTAGCAACAAATCAAAGGAGCAGTCATGAGTGGAAAATCAGAAATTGTCTCAGTCTTACAGGTTGACCCCTGAGGAATGGTACAGAAAATGCAATTGCATTTTGTTGCAAGGCAAAGTAAAAATCAAAAATCATGAACATTTTGTGTGTTAGCACAACAGATTTTGTTTATTTTTAAACCACCCCAAAATCCAGTCATGCTGTACGTACATAGACAATACATGGGATAACACACCAAATGTAGACAAGAAAGATAAAATGTATTCTTAGTTCCCTGGTGATTTTATGTGGGGTTTTTTTCCATTTTTCATTCTGGTCAACTTGATGAAAAGATCCAAACTATATGGATTCCCATGTCAACTCTCTCTCTATTCCCATGTCCACACTGTCTCTCTAACCAGAGATATCCATCATGTTACCCCTGGGGTGTTTGTCTGATTGGTAAAGTGTGCAGCTTTTTACGTAGGTTCCTCTGGGTCACATTTCTTATGTAAAACTGTCTAGTGCAGAACAAGTACATCAGCATGTATCTGCTTTAACTATATTCTACAGTTAGTAGGTAAGACCAGCTAATGCTTGGGTTACTCAGGAAATCATAAGTAGCACACACACAAAAACGAAACCAGAAAATAATCTTCCACATCGTTTAGAGTGTTAATTTTCTTTACATTTCCAGTGTCATTTATTTTGCTAAGCACTGTTGCAATTCTTTCCACTTGTCTTCTGCTCTTGTTTTCTTACAAAACAGTATACTAGGCTTTCTGTATAAAACATTTATATAAACATTTATATATATATATAAAAACAAAGCAATGACCCCCCAAATGGACTTACACACAGGTATGTATTTGTCCCTCATTAGAAAATATACTGTGTGTATATCTATTTGTTATCCTGAGTGTCACAGCACTGGCTATTAGAACGGGGTCAGGAAGAAAGGGGCCTTTTTTTTCCTCATTTGCTTTAAAACATACAGTTAAATTACGTAAGATAGACAAAAGCAGAGTAGTCCCAGGAGCAATCAGATCCTGTTTACATATTGGCATCATGTTGTTCTTGTTGCCATGGTTATTACTACTCTGCAATTTGACTTCTAGTTATTACTTCCCAGGAATTAATATACCTACACATTTTTCATCATACATTCTTTCCCCTCACGATGAGCTGGATGCAGGTTCAGGGAGAATGAAACACTGGAAAATCAGAATGGATCCTGGGACTCTGGAGATACTTGCCCCGCTTAACTTTTCTGGTCTTCTTTCTCAGAGATTATCAATCATTTAGAAAATTATGGTTAATTCAACATAACAAGTAATTTTCAGTGGCCTTTCCTTCCAAAAGATGCTTTTGGGCAATGATCTGAGATAGTTTTTCACATGCACTGTTGGCATTAGATACCAGCCTTGCATATTTGTATAACTGCTTTTTCTGGTATAAGGCCCCCATTATTGGTACAGGTAGTTCTCTGTCTTCACTATCTATTCTTTCAGCAAACAGACTGGTCATTTGCGCTACTTATCATTACTGAGTGAAGTGCTGGGAGAACCACCCACGCTAAGTACACCAGAAAATTTGGTGGTGGTGAGGGAAGGGTTAAAATTCAGCCCAATTTATTTAGCTTACACAAAAGTGTCTAATGACTTCTTGGCCTGAAGACTTTGTGATTGAAAAACCCCAGATATAAAAATGCTGTTAAGATTGGGGGTAAAAATGGAATACCATATTGAATTAAAAAACAAAGTACTGCCTGCTGGTTTACAAAGAGTCTATAACACTGATAAAATCTTCAGAAACCAATGTGCACTTTTTTGCCTTGTTCTTCTTTATTTTGGCTTCATTTCAACACGGGAGTTCATATCATCTCCTTCCAGATCATACTCTTCTACTTGGCCGCTGGTCCACACCTTCATGCGGTCAGTCAGGTCACTGCTTCTGGGAGCCAGGATGAAGTCGTAAATCAGGGCAGCGCTTGCTCCTCCAATAATTGGGCCAACCCAGAAGATCTGAAACACAGTTCCAAGCCCAGTTAGTACATCAGGTATCACTGCTTGTGAAGCTGCTCTGAAAATCTATGAGAATTTTCACAATGAAATTTACAGTGAAAACATTAAAATTACGGTCTATCAGCTGAATATTTACTTAATCTTATGTCAAGAAACCAGGATTTTCTCACCATGAACTGCCAATAAACCCAGAGATTTATGACTGTGGCTATGTTAGCAATTTCTGATATTTAAAATTAGATATCTACTGGTAAAATATCTCTGTCACTCCAGATGAATTTGGCAGGGGACCACAATTTCTAAAAGCAACAAGGGCATTAGATTCCATTCTCCCACTAACTTTCAGTGAAAGGTAAATTAGAAAGTAATACATAATGAGGACCTAATTAGGGGCTTAATTTGCTGCTAGCTGCCGTTTAGCTAGCGATATTGTCGTAATTGTACTGGTCAAATCAGTTAAGGCAAATAAAGTTTGGAGGGAGAGGAAATAAAAGTATATTAGTATACAGGTTGATTTTATTGAGGGATGATTTTGAGGGATTTGCATGGCCAAAGTCTTCCTGAGTCTGAAAACATGTTTTATTTTATTCAGCAATAGCAGTGGTTTAATCTGCATTACCTCTATCTCCTTCTATCTGTACAAAGGAAAATAACTTTTCTATGAAAACCTGAAAATACTAGCGACCAGCTTAGTATCCCAATAGAGGGTTTTTAAGTTGGATATAATGGCAAAATTTCCCCAGTGTCCTCCTTTTGTGTTTTACTTTTTAGACTAAAATGTTATCTATATCCAAAATTTTCACAACCCATTGAACTACCAGTAAATTTTCATGAATGCCTATGCAACTGGCTGCCAAAATCATGAGTAGGAGAGTTGGAACAAGCTACATTTTAAGTGTTCAAGATCACATGCTCATTTAGGGCTTTTATATTAGCCTTCTTTATTGAGCTTTAGAGAAATAAGTAAATTTTCATGAAGTTCCTCATTTTAACCACATTTAACAGCAGGGAATAATCTAAAATCTGTAGTGCTTCCAGAGCACTTAAGCATTGGAAGCACATAAACAGACATTTGACTTTAAGAAGATGAACATTTTATTAGATTCTAAATATTGGATGATCCATTTCAGTTTATAAACCTGCTTAAGGACCTTCTTAAATTAGGTTTTACCAGATTAAGCAGTCACACTTTACAAACTCAGTTTAAACAATACTGAATTCTTGATACTGAATACTTGATACTGAATTCTATGCAATGAGGATTTGACATTAAAAATTTTTGAAATAAATAAACATAAAGGGAAATAACCAAAGAAAATCTTCTGTATTACTTTGAACTTACACACTCAGCTTGAGGACTTTACGATCTCCTGAGTCTGGTCAGGAGAAAAAGTTTATTCCTTGTTAAATGAAATAGAAATGGCAACTCACTGACTTGGTGCTAATGATATGTGCTTAAGTGTTTCTGATCTTGTAGATTGTGTATACGCAGAGCCTCTTGTAAGACAGACAAATTTATTCAACTTACCCAGTGATTTTCAAAGTTGTTGGCAATCAGCGCTGAGCCAAAAGATCTGGCTGGGTTAATTCCACAACCGGTGTAATCAATCTAGAAGGTGAAAAGAGAGCCAGCGGTGAGGTATTGATGCACATGTGGCATCTTCATTACACAGGAGGACAAGTGGCAGCCTGCAGCATGGTTCAGATGCTCACAACAGCTTCTTTCATCCCGCATGAAGGGAGAAAGATTGTTTGCCATGTGCCTCTCCTGTCCCAGTAAGGAAACAGGTCCTAGTGTTGTGACTCCTCCCAGATATGCAACCTCATCACTTATTACCACAACCACACGGTCCAAGAAAGAAGGGCCATGCAAGTTGCAGAAACAAGGTCAGTCTCTGAAGAGGAAGGAGAAGGAATAAACTATCATCTGCCCACCATCTTCCTGCCTTCCTTCATTGGCCCATCCTGACACATCACATTGCAGATATCAACAGTGAGAAGTAAAACTTACAGCAAGAAGATGTCCCAAGGCAACGGAGAGACCAATGGCCAAAGGTGCTGATCCCGACACATCATTCCTTCTCCGGTCTGTGGTGGCTAGTACACACAACACCAGCTGGAAAGTAGCAATGATTTCGATACCTAGTCCTTGGCCAGCATTGATTCCCTCTGAAAGCTGCATGGAGACAAGAAGGAAAATGTCACTTGATATTCCTACCTGACTTCAACCACTATGACAAAGTTTCACAGGATCTGGTTTCTCAATAGGAAAATGCAGACCTGCGCAGTGATTTCTTTCCTCAGGTTGCACACTTGCTTAATAGGGAAAGAAAAAAGAAAGAAAGGAAAANTGAAGCAGACACTTTTGTAATTCAAGTCTAGGTGTAGCTAACTTTTGTTGGTGATCCCACATGGTTCCATGGTTGCTGCATCTAACCCAACCACTAGACACAGTGAGAACAGAACTGTCTATGTGTGAGAAACAAACGAGGCAGAGATTTGCCTCCAGTAGAGTTTACCCATAGAAATGAACTGTGGTGCCTTGAGACATTTATTCATCGCTTCTGAGAATGAGGATTCTGTGGTCATGTTAAACATTGCTCAATTGCCTTTACCAATAATTGCTAAGAAAACGGGGGCAGGAGGAGGAAGGGACAAAAAGACAGTTAAAAAAGTGTCTAAATCTGCATAGCTTGAAAGTATCTATCTCTGCTATTGGCAAGTCATGTTTATCTTCTCTTCTCCCACTACTACTTATTTTCTGTAATTCAGTATGAACTCTTCAAAACAAGGACTTCATGTGGAGAATGTCCTGTAAAATACTGGCCCCATAGGCAGAATTGTGCATGAATATTAAGCCACTTATACTGTTATTCCATTGCCTGAAAATATGCCTCTAATGTCATTTGAAATACCCTGAGATATCCCTGCTGTTCATAAGGGACTGGTAGATGTGACACAAGTTCTACAGAAGAGCAAAATTATCTAAAATGGCTCTGAATGCCAATGTTTAGGCAGCGTATCTCTAACTCGGATAGGTAATGAACATAGTCAACGGAGATGAGATCCATTCAGCTGAGGAAATGTAGGTGATCATTTCAGAGTCAACCAAAAAGCTCTGGCTTTTATTTCATATTGACTAGATCTCATTTGACTAGAAGAGCTTAGACATTTAAATCACATGTAAACCAATCTTAGGTGTCTTAGACTTGATCTGAATCCCACCTAATTTCTTTGGGAGTCAGAAAAAAGTATCCACAATTCAGGAATCTTAAAGGGCTGAGGGGGGAAGTATTTCAATTCCCTAGCAAAGTAAAGCAGGTTCTCTAGAAAAACTCACACTGGCAGACGCAGGTATTCCAACCGTATTATTAATCATGAAATCAGTAGCTTCTTATTAATGTAAATGCCGTAAAACACAACAAAACCACAGTAATTTGCATAAATGAATATTTTACAATAGAAACACTATCGTATTTCAGGAGTGCTCTTAGAAGCTTGTGCTTAACAAGAAACCATGGATCTGAAGTAGTCAATGTTAAAAGAAGTTTTCGATTCTTCTTCTAATTGCTATACTCAGTGGTATCTTCATTAAGACAAGACAAGCCGGCCACTGAGATGAATAACTTGGTGTTAAGCAGAAGTAACTAGATTGCACGGATAGGATGAAACATGAGCTTGGACACAGGCCAGAGAAACTGAGAATGCGAGTGACTCAGAGTAGGAAGCAAACTCTGCAAAACTTACGCTCAAGAATAATGCTATCAGTAGTCGTTATCCCATCTGTCAGAGCCTCTGCATTAAAAAATTACTAGGTCATAAATGACAATAACATCATTAAATGTTATTGTGACCAGTCCAGAACAATGGAAATACGAGAAATCATGCTTTAAATCTGTTTTTGTGGTTTTACACCCTAATTTCCCCAAAAGTAATATTTTAATGACTTTAAAGATGTCTAGCTGAACCGTTTCACTTTTTGCCTTTGCTATTCACTTTTCTTATTTCTTCTCTGTAACAAAGCAACATAGTATCAATTTCCTATGCACACGAAAAAAATTAGCTTAGCCTTCAGCCAGCATAAATCTTATTAGCTACATTAAAACCAGTGAAAATATATTGATTTCTAAGACCTGCCAATCTGAAGCATTAGCAATAACATATTTTTCTGTCTACCCAGAGTCACAGAATCACAGAATGGTAGGGCTTGGATGGGACTTTCAGAGATCATCTAGTCAAACCCCCCTGCCAAAGGGGGGGAACAACCCCTAGAGCTGGTTGTTCTTTAATATGCAGGACCAATATCCCTTGAGTTAGGAGTAGTTTATCCAAAGATAGAAGGAATTCCAGTTGAAATGGTGGGCATTTTGGTTCCTTTGACATTCATAGTAGAATCGACACAGTAGAAACTGAAATCAGTTAATGAAACCTCCAGAATTAATAGGACTTACATGTGAGAAATACAAGTCTGACATAAATATATACACATGTGCCAGCAGTGAAAATGGTAAGATCCAGAAATTCATACTGAATGCCTGATATATTGCTAAATTAGTATTACATTACTTCTGTTATTCCCTTTTAAAAGTAATCACTTTTTTTGGCAGTATAGAGAGTGGGATTTTTGGTTTTCAGCAAACTAGGCTTCAAATGCATCTTGTTGATATAAAAAGTAGGAGTATCATGGTAAGCATCTGGACTATATACCCTCTGGAAAATCTTATCTCACATTTGGAAGGCCAAACGGTCAAAATTAAAAAGCAAGTGTACTGGCAATAAATAAGTCATATGCAGATGCCCAAAAGTGGATAAGAAACTAAATTCTCTTCTATCATAATGCAATGATTACACCCCAGAGAATCTAGATATGAGGTCTGACACATTGATGTTAGTATTTGAAAAGGCCTTGGCGTTTCAAATGATTAAACACTGACCTACCATTAGTCTTTCCCTGCATTTGAAGGGCTTCTATAAAAGTAAAAAGACAATAAGAGCAAAATTATGCCTTTAAAACCTGTGATAATTCTTATCTTTAAGAGGTGGAAATGATATTCTTCCTTTCCCTCCAGGAAAACACATCCTACAGCTGACGTGACTTGAGGTCATTCTCCCTGCTAAACAACACTTACTGATGGGCTGTGTGGAATCAAAGAAAACCTGGAAATATCATAGGAAACCTTTTGCTTTCCTCTAGCATGTAATTTTACGCAGCCTGCCAGGGACGTAAGATTCCACTGTGAGAGCAAGGATTCTGGGCCATGTTCCAAAATAAGACAAACCGAGGCAAACCTTGGATGTTCTCCTTTGCTGTGGTCTGTGGATCTGCAGTATGTAAATGTAGCATCACAGACGATTGTTATTTGCCTGCGTGTCAGAGCTATAGTGTCACTGAGGCAGCAACCTAGACCCTCCAGGATATAGCAACACGTGGAACGGCATGAGTCTACACCACCCTAACCACATCCCAGCCAAAGCATAACATGGGTAGTAGGGAGGTGCATTTCCCAGTACCCAGTTAAAATGTACACACACACACACACATATATATATATCTCCTTGTGGGTCTTTTCCAAATTGATTTATTCTATGGTATATGTGTGTGTGTTTATGTTTATATAATCCTTGGTCACAGTGGATTTGCAGGAGTTACCCAGCTAACAACACAATATGAAACACTTTGCACCTTTTGAATCTGCTCTTTTAAGCTCTTGGCAGAACCAGGTGGGCATAACCAGAGTGAGTTGCTTACTCTTTAATTTCATTTTCTAGACTTTATACAGGGTTTTTAAGAAAAGCTTTAAAAAGTTTTAAAAAAGTACTCTACTTTTGTAGAGTACCTGACTCCAAAGCTTGAGCCTCTGGTAAGGCCAGGGCTGCCTAAAGCTTAATCCAAATCCAGCAGGAAGTAGTATTGCACTTTGCACCTGACTACCTGAGGCTGTCAGTGTACACAAAGGCAAAAATCAAGCGCTGGTCTTAACATCTAGCATTCTGCTATTCAGAATATCCAGAATATAAGGTGACCATGTCTCTGGTTCTTAAATAGATAGAACAATGCCTTGAAACATAAGACACAGTCACCTCTACTGTAGTGTCGAGGTGAAGGGGTCTTTTTCCAGTGACCTGTACTCACACTGCAATGACTTTCTTCCCTGTGTTGGTAGGCTGCTTACCAGTGGTCACAACAAGGTATGTGGGCAAGTTATGTGGGCTGACGCTGCGTTTGCCCTTGATGTGTCTGCAGGGAAATCTCTGACCTCTTCTCATCTCAGTCCACTAGCTCTCACATGCTCTGCATTTTAGGTGATGCACACTAAGGAAACAGAAGAAATGTCAGAGGGCAGGGAACAGCACAGCAACTCCCTGACCTTTTCATGCCTCAGACTTGTGAGGCTTGAAAACGGGATTCAATGCTTTAAGGAGCCAAATATGCTTTAAGGGACTAAAATGAAACACATCAGCCCACATTCATCTCCAATACAGTTTCCCATACCATAGGAGTCAACCCAAAGCTCTCCTCCTTTTTTGTTCAGATTAATTGTTCCACTAAACTCCATTTCTAAGTAACTGTTTGGACAGGAGAAGCAGCAGAAACATACCCAAGAAATGGGTTACATCACTGTCAAGAGCTGACAGTTATGTGTAAACACATATCTCCGATCAGCTGAATCACCCCTGGCTACATTAGCTTGCACTGAGTTATTCTCCCTTAACCGTAATAGCACCCAGACAACAAGCAGAAGCCTACATGAAGACCCCCCAAGTGAGATGTATCCTTCCATCAGCTGAATCCCACCATTAATATTTTTACCTGCATTCACTGTGGATCTAAAAAAGTTTATGGAAGGAAAACACACTAGAATTCAGTAGATTTATAGAAATTGCATCTCATTCAGAACGCTGTAGCTGGTTGGAAACTAAGGAAGCACTTGGGGCATGCTGAACCCCTCTGCTTTGCATTACTGGGCATAGGGATGAGGTACAAGACCCATTCCTCATTCAAAGATTAGCTTCAGCTGGTAATGCTACTGCTGCTCCTGAGCAACCTGGTTTGAATTCAGTGCTGATTCTGGTTTGAGCAAGAGGTTGGACTAGAGACCTCCTGAGGTCCTTTTCAACCTGAATTGTCATCTAATACTTCTTTGGAAAGATTCTTCCTGTAGGAAGGTCTAGGCCAGAATTGCCTTAATGCTGCTGTGGTTTGGCTGTGTTTGTCTAGAAACAGCTGGTGACACATGCAGATGCTGGAGCCACAGTTGGTGGATCAACCATTGTGAAGGTTCTGCATTAATATAACCCATATTGGTGAGTGACCCAAGAGACAAAACATAATCAAATGAGGACTGTTAAACCTGAAGGCAAAATTAATGGAAAATCATTATCTAGTCATGACTGTGAGAGTAAACAGTTGAGATGAACACCTGCTTTTTCGGTCTTAAGAAATGGGTAGCTCTCATATTGCTTCCATTTCTCCACAACATCAGACAGGAGATGAGAACTACAGAAGCTTTTTTCTCATAAGTGCCCTTAACTGCCATGTTTAGCTGACTGACTTCCACAGCTTCAAGCAATAATGTGGGCAAATTAATGGTGTTTTCTTTCCTTTTGTTCTTTTTTAGAGCAGAATATTTATTAGTTGTCTGCTTTCAGAAGAGAAATGGAGACAGGAAATTAAACTGGCCCAAGGTAAACCTAACTGTGTACTCCTCTAGTGGCTTCATATTTTTCTCATTAGGAGTAAAAGTATATCAAGTTCAAACCGGTTTCCCGTTATACGGATAAGACAGTTTGTTATGCAAGGTGGTTTCATCACATGGTGCTATGCTCCATCTCATCCAGCCAACCCTTAGCCATGGATTGTATCTTCTAGGGTTCAGCCTACTTTCATATAACAGGGATTAGTTTCTCATTGTTCCTGAAAAATGGTAGGCTTCTGGAAATGTAGAACTCTTTTTTTTCAGCAAGGGAACGTCAATTTTCTCCATTCTTATGAAACACTTCACTGGAAGCCGTGCTGGCTGATGTTTTTTTAGAGAGAGAAAAATTAAACCACAGCCGTTTAGCGGCACATATAACACCACTGATGGCTGAGAATTCTCTCCTTTGTGTATCCCAGCCATCCCCTAGGTAAGACAGCTTTTGCAGAACCCCAGCAATAGCACAGCTGGCATGTAATAACAAGCATGTTGTGGACCGACTATAAATGAATTACCTTTTATTAAAATGGTTTTAATATTCATGTTGGGAGAAGAACTATGTTCTCCTGGCAACACAAAATCTAGTCTTTTAAGGAGCTGTGCTGTAATAAATATCTTTCTGTCAGACAGACCTCTTTCCTTGTCTGTTGAATTCGAATGAACAGCTAACAACTTACACCAGGCCTGCTGTTTTCAGCATTCCAAATTATTAACTTATGTCTGCCATGGCAGGCATTTTTCTTTAGAAAAGACTTTTAGCATTTTGTTTGAGCAAATTCTCGCTGTCTTACTGTGTTCTCTTCCTGTAGTTTAAAATTTCCCTACTTTGGTTTTTCTCATAACTCTTAACAAGGAAAACACTTCACATTAATTTAAATGGTTCATGCTCTCTTCTTCATCCCCACACTGGAAATATTAATTATGCTGCTTTATGCCAACTAAGAATCTCTTAAGTGTTTAGCTGGGCAAATGTCTTTAATGCAATATTCTTCAAATGTAATCTCAGAAATTAATCTCCCCACTTCCCTCAAAACCATTTTCCAATATCTGGCCTGCTATTTTGTCTGACTTTTCTCATTCTTTCAGCTCCAACTCTGTCATGAAAATAACTTGCTAACTTCCATCTTGATAATATACATTTCTTCTGCGGGCTATAAAATTTCCTTTAACTCCCAGTCAAAATGTATTCAGAGACTTTATACCCAGCTATTTAACTGTAGATACTCTCTTCTCTCCTTGTTATTTAACATTATTACTCTGAAATTGATGTTTCTGTACCCATTATTTCAGTGTTAGGGATTCAGAGAGTACAAAACCTCATTTTTTTAGTAAGTAGAGTGAGGCAAAGATCTAAAGAATTTCACTTAAAATTATACGACAGGAGCACTCAGAAGAAGCTGCTTATGAGGCAAAGAATTAGCTTTGGATCGTATCCTAGATCAACAATAGAAGCATTCAGCAGAACCTAGGGACAAAACATATTGTCCTCTGCTAGATTATTCTTCCTATAAATACAGACTTAAGAGCTCTAAAGGGGACTCATTCAACTCCCAAAGCACAAATCATATTTTCCATTCTTTGGACAGCAGACACCCTCCAGGAACAAGACTAACCTCCCTCCTCCCACCCTGTCTTCAGGCTGATGAGAAACTAGCCAGGGCTTTGTGTTGCAGAAGCCTGGTATGCCATAAAGAGAAGAGTGATGGTTTCATTTATATTAAACCAGAGCACATAAAGTTTACATGTGAAGCCAGTGACAGACGGTAAAAGTAAATTCCTTTATAGGACTTCCATTTAGAACAGCTAGTTAGACATAGACTGTTTCTCTCATTTACACTTTTACTTTTTGGTGTACCTCTGGGAAAGTTGCTTTGGGGAACTATTTTTGTTTAAAATGTTGCTGCTGAGAAATAAACAGCTTCAGAGGAAGAGGAATGGTGCGTTCTTTTTTCTTTTCTTTACCCAGCAAAACCCAAATGTTTATTTGCAGAAACACTTTTGAAGCACTCATTTGTACTGGGGAGCTATTTATGATCTCCTGTATTGTCAGCCCAGAAGGAGATGGTCTTTCAATGGTGAATTTTGGGCATAGCTGAATTTCGAGCCTAATAAAATCTTCCTTCCTTTGTTGTTACTGGAATAACTAGCTGGATTTGCAGAAACTTCACAGTATGGTTGTTGGCAACTGCACCCAAGTGATATTCATTTTATACTTCTAGACAAACACTCCAGGCAAACCTGTGAAGTTTTCAAACTTTCCAAGTCTGAGGTAGTTCGTAAGGCCAGTCTTGTGCAGAGCATTGAAGATTTGGCATTTCCATGGACTTAAAAAGCAGCTCTGAATATGTGCGATGGATTTCAGGAATTAGGGGAGCAATTGCAGCTCCTTCATTTCTCCACTTTATTCATCAAGTAAGAAGTCTTATAAAAGGAAGGAAAAGGGGCCAAACATGACTTTATTCATTCCTCAGTCTAAATGCAGTCATCGTTAACTTTAGGAGAAGTTACGTGTAGGTATGTAAGAAAACATGTGCCACAGATCTGCTTTGAAAGTGTTCATTGACTTCACTCAGCACAGAATTAGTGTCAAGAGTCAGGAAAAGTTTGGCTTTCTGTGGTACATCTTGGTGGTTCCCAGAGAGGGGATACACTGGGCTCTACCAGAAAAGTACATAGAAGATTCCTTTGCTCCTTTGTCGTCCACAAGTGCCAGAAGAGGAAACCCTTGCAGAGATTTCAGGACACATTTTTGCCCTCCTGCTGTTTATAGGGTTTCCTCCAGGATGCCTGCCAGGCCCCGTATATTTGATTTAACAGGTCAATGTTGTGCCTTAGCCTCAGATCTCACTGACTTCAGTGGAGTTGCAGAAGCTGAACTCCAGCACTAGCTTTGGCTCTGGATGCCATAAGGCGCAGTGCTTTCCCATTAGGTTGCATGTTAATAAATACGCAGGGCCACGTACTACTCCCATCCAGGCCAGAAAAACCTCCAGGAGGTATTTGCTTGCTCCGTGACATTGGCATTAATATTAATCTGGAATTACTGAGGAGCATAGCCACAGACCATGATGGCTCATTGTGCCCACAATGAAAAGGGTGCATCTGCCTCTGCATATTTGTAATTAAGAGAAAACGGTTTAAAAACAGGGAAACAGAGAAACTGAGAAATAGAGACACATAACATACAGATAGTTTACTATCTATGAAGTTAAGCACAAGCCCAATAATTTCAACAGGTGTTCCTAACTCTGTAATGGAGATTTTTCTAAGAATGCAGATTTTGTTAACATTTTCAATTGTGATACCAAGTAAAGGCATCTCTGTTATTGAATTCTCTCAATCAAGCTAGAGAATGGACAAATAAGCAAAAATGTACTACTGCTCTAAAGAAAACAGGCAATTTCCTCTTGAGTCAAACAGGAAATTTTTCAAGGGCTATTTTTTCTTCCTTTAGTATTTCTGATGTGGTTTAGTATCCTTGCTTTAAAAATCCTTCTCTTAAAGATGGCTATATACTGTCCAGATAGTGACATTTCTTAGGATTCTCTGATTAAAGAAATGCTATTCTCGACTTAACTGAAGGTTCAAATTATGTGCTGAAGTACATGAACCCTGCTACTATGACCTACATGTTGTTTTTACTATCACATCAATTTCACCAGAAGAGATCCATAATATTGATTCTCATGTTTGCTGTCGAAATTTCCATTTGTTCTCAGGCTGTGGTTCTTGCTGTGTGAAATCTTGATTTAGAATCAACACCCACTAATAGATTTTTTTTTTTTTAATTTTCTAGTTAATTTGATTAGGAAATTAAATTTGTGTTTACCTCATCTGAAGAATCTTTCTGTCGATCGATCTGCCTGTCTCTGGTGTGTGAGTATGTGTGGAGGTGTGTATACAGATATGCACAAAATATCTAAATACATATAGCACAATACATAGAACACTAAGAGGAGAAAAACTATTTAACTGTTTATTCACCAGTCAGGAAGGGTGGTGGCAAAATGAATTTCCTTATATTTCATACTAATCCTACTTATTTTGACAGCTGGTCAAGCACAGAAGAAATTTGTTCTCCAAAAAATCCCAATATGACTCCATTTAAATCACAGTATTATCCAACTTACTAAATTCATAATATTTTTAGGTCTATTGCAACTCATTGCTTTATGACCCTCTGTGCACCCCTTTCATGAATTTCTATCATTTCTATTTATACAGGACCTTTAATCTGAGATTTATAGAGCATTTTTCAGGCAATGAACCAGTCATCCTTGGATCCTCTGCATGTGGACACAGTTCATGATATAAAACCCACTTGAACCACTCAGTTCTAGCAGCAAAAGACTGGCGTGCAGGTGGATAATCACTGAGGGTCTTGGCTTGTGCCAGAAATGGCCACGCTGTTACATCCTTGCGTGTTTTCTGTCAAAAGCTCAGGATATGGCTATGCTATTATAGAAGCACTAAGCAAATCTTCGTAGAAATGGAAATAAGAAATAAATTCTGAGACCTGAGATAAGGATTAGCGCTATAAGCCCTGTTATCCCCAAAAGTTCTGGAGGATGGGCGATAACTATCAGGTTTACATCTCAGCCCAGATGTTTCTGCTGTCACCGTGTGAACACATTAGAAAGCGGCCAAGACTATGGCCAGTTTTGAGCAGGTGCCTTTCCTGTGTTCTACCTCCCCGGCCTGGTGCGATTCAATACAATGCTGGCATGTCATAAAAGACTGCGGCTGCAAAATTGAAATTGAGTAATGAGCTATTGTTGTGGCGCTCTTTGTTAAGAAATAAAAATCCCAGACTAATCTCATGTACAGGAACCATTTTGCTCACTCTAAAAATGCAGTGACTTCTCGCCCCTTGTAGAAGCTCGAGTGTAGAAGCACGCAGATGTCCCAGCACAGGAAAAGTTGGCAGGAGAAGCCCAAATTGGATCGAAAACAAGGAGGGCAGAGGGCAGTGACAAAGAGAATGAAGCTCACTGTACTGAAATCTGAGAAAGGCACAGTATATAATCTGCATTAAGAAAAGGCATCTGAGGATTTTTAATAAGTTGCTGGAGGTCAGGAACTCAGCTGCATGTCTTGTCCATCCAGCGGCACCTCTGGAACTGCAGGTTTCCATACTGACTCAGAGGAAAAGCCACATCACTTACTCAACTGTCCACTCACACTGTCAAGCGCTCAGTTTATTTTGGAAGTTCTTCCAACTCAACCCAACTTTGTTTAATTTGAGGTTGGAGGAGAACGGACTCATAGGGCGAGGGCAGAAAGAGAGAGGGAAATCACAAAGTAAACACTGAGTCATCAAGGCCAACCACACAAGTCCTGCTCCCCATGGTCAGAGGGCCACCACTGGTGCACTTGTTTGGACCCAAAGTGGGGAGTCTGGTGATTCCTGCCTGTGATCCCCTCTGAGGAAACTTTCTAAAGGATGGGAAAGATTCAGTGAAGAATGCTAGGATAAAAACATCAGTACTGACCCACACACGCCGTTAAAAAGTGTGGCAGGTCTCAACTTTATGAAAGGGAAGTCCTAGTGCAGGGGCAATTTTATGTTTGCACTAGAGGTCTCTGTGCCTTGGAAATTTGTCGGGAGAAAAAAAACCACCAGCATTGATGTCCTAGAGATAAAATAATATATCTGCAGGAGTACATTGTATGCCCCATCCTGTGCTCCAGTCTCCTGGAGACAAGAGATTGTCCAGCCTTCAGCTTTCCCAAGTAGCAGAATAAGGATGGAGCTGGGGGACACATAGACAGCAGAGAAAAAAAGCCATCTCCAGCATATTGAAAGATGTTCTGCTGCTGCTGGACCACAATCCAGGTAAGTGGGATACCTTATGGAAAGGGGACTCATTCTGTAGAGTGGCTTTGGTGAAGGCGGAAGATATCTCAAAGTAGCAGATACTGCCCTGGTATGAAGAATCAAGGACATCAAAGGTTTCCTTTCTCTCTGTCTTTCAGAAAGGATTTGGGGTTGGACACTATGTGTTTATCACCAAAGGTCATTGCACCCTTATGTGCACCAACTCTTCTGCCACAGGTGATTCAACTTTGGGGACCTCTGCTGAACAGTAGTGGCAGAGACACAGACAATTGCACTGGAAATCTAAAGGCCATTTCAGCAACAAGTGACTTTCCACGATTCAGGAGTGGTATCTGTGTGACTATTCACTTGTCTTAAGAAAATGCTCCAGACCTCTGAATCCACTGACCACAGATCTCTTCTGGCTTTTCCAGAAAGTTCTTTAGTTGCATAAATAACATTTATCAGTCCATGGAGTCTTTTTTAAAAACAAGTCCTTCTATTTGTTATTCTTGGTTGTTTTTCTTTTCTCTTTATCTACCCTGAGCAACATTACTTTCAGGTCTGTGTTCATTGCCTACAATTTTTGATCCACTTATAACTTCTAAAATCTTTCATCATATACTTCAAGGCAGAGTTTTCAAATAGTTTCCAAATTGTAGCCCCAAGACTTAGGGGGCACATTTCCTGGCATTCTAGTCGGTATGCCAAAATATGGAGATTATGAAATTGTAAAGTAGTATCTACATTTTTCTCAAACTGATTTTTTTTTTTCCACAAAGAGAAAAAAAAAAAAGAGCTAAAGAAGTTTTCTCAGCATGTTTTTAAAAGCTTGATAAAAGTTCTCAAGATAATCATTGCTGAACGGCAAATACTGTGTTACCTTACAGTACAGAAGTCTCCTCTCACCCGCCTTTCCTGCTTGGGCTCTTTGTTGGTCATTAACTGCCCGTGATGAATAGTTTCTTCCATTATCCAAACTCCAGATCTGTCCTCACTAGACAATAGCCAGCTATGCTGGCAGATGAGTGCATTTTGGATTAGGTATTCTCTATTCTTACAGTTATACCTAATGGAAAGTTGTAACATGTAGCAATCCAATTGCCAAAAAAAGATACAAGATGATGTAAGGAAAAATATTTCAATTTTTAGAACAACAAAACACTCTGCACACTCCTCTTTCAGCTTTTCCAATTCTCAAAGTTTTTACTTTGGCACCCACACCACTACTAAAATATATGGGAAGTTAAATGTCTTAAAAGGATTCAGTAACCTAAATACCTCTCTCAGTATTGTCCAGAATGTCTTATTCGGAACCAGCCAAAGTAACTAAAAATATTTCCATTGGCTTCAGTAAAGTTTGGATCAAACTCTTCACATGTAACTGTTTTGCTTGTCTTAGTGTGAAACAGACCTTAATATTGAATGTGTTAAAGGAGCATTCTGCTTTTCCATTCTCCCTTCCTTCTCTTCAGCCTTGCACCTTCCATGGCCATTTTTTGTGCATTTGTTTCGTTTTCCCTTTTTTCCTTTGGGCAATGAGAAAGGCACAGATTCATCCTACTCCATTTTGGATACTTAACAGAGGGTCCCAAACGTGGAGCCTCATCATGCCAAAGAAGAGCTGGATATCTCTGGAGGAAAACTCAATGGATCTAAAGGCTGAAATACCTCTCTTTGTCTCTCCTTCTCTGTAAACTAGAAAGGAGCCTATGGAAATGGGTTCCTCACTTGGTCCCTCAGTGCAGGACTTAGAGCTGGGCAGAATAAATCTAAGTTGAGGCATACAATCCCACCCAGTATCCAGTGGGGACACTGGATAGCCACGGACTCCATTAAACTGCTCCCACCGCAGTTTTCCCGTGAAAAACACCCCTCCAAGAGCAAGGCAGGGTCAGAACACAGGACACAGTCATACGTGTCCAAGCTGTCTTCCCAACCTTGTCAAACAAACAGCACTCCCTTTCTCTCTATTCTCTTTCTCAACAGTGAATCTACACCTCATTTTCCACAGGAAGGGCAGGAAGACAAAGCAACTGGCAGGGATGCCGGCTCTGTCCCTCCCCTCCTTGTCCTCGAGTTGAAAAGCATGACAAAAAA
>VZSF01007302.1:611427-752745 GCA_013398295.1 Chionis minor
AATTAAAAAAAAAAAAAAATAATTGGAGGAGGAATTAAAAGTTTCTACTTACTGAGTTGAGCCCCAGGAGGTTGTTTGGGAGAGAAGAGGTGACTCCTGACAGAATAGCTGTGGCCACCACTGCCCCCAGGCACTGGGCAATGATGTACATGAGCGCCTTGAAGATGCTGATCTGGCAACTCAGCAGGAGGCCCAGAGTCACAGCAGGGTTCAGGTGCGCACCGCTGATGTGGCCCACGCTTTGTGCCATGGTAGCGATGGATAACCCAAAAGCCAGCGAAACCTTCACGTTGTCCTGAGACTTTGTCGACGTTTTGTTGCCTACCACTGGGAAGCTAAAACCCAGAGCTGAGCCAATGCTGATAAAAATAAAAAGGCTCATGGCAAGGAACTCAGCTACCACTGCCCTCCAGAACATTTTCTTTTTGAATTCACTAGCCATCTTTTCTCTCGCTCTCTCCCCTCCTCGCTTTCCCTTCTCCCTCTCTCCCTTCTTTTGCCTGATATTTTTCCTTTGAGGTCTGAAGAGAAATCTGGAGAAAAAATACAGTCCTTGGATTATTTATAGGGCTTTGGGTGGTCTGTAGGAGGGAAGGGGTGTTGCACAAAAGGAGGAAAGAACATCTACATAGATGCTGACTGCTAGATTGATGTAAGATACTGTATGCCTGCCAAAGTTTTTTCTTCCTTTTTTTTTTTTTTTTTTCCCCTCCCTTAACAGCGTTCGATCTCCGCTGCTGTTTTTAAGAGGTTTTTTCAAATCCTTGGAAAAGTCTTTACGAGTGCCTCAGGAATTTTACCCTCACTTCTTTAACTCCTGTATCATCATTCAGCACACGGAATGGAGTGAAAGCTTTTATGGGATTTCTGTCTCGAGCTGGACTGAAACAAAAAGCAAAGTTATCTGTGCAAGCTGGCGAGTTATTCACACTCAGCTTCACCAGCGGCAGACGACATCCGAAAGTAGTAAATAAAACTGACAACTAAATCCACACTCCAGAGACTGAAATACATCTGTTTCATTCAAAAACAGGTAGAAACGTCTCTTCTGCTGGCTCTGCGGAGACCTGGACTTGTTTCTGATGCCTAGCCTGACGGCTGGACGGACAAACGCGCGTATTTACACAGGCTCGCACAAGCTGGTGTTAACTGGTGAATGGTAGGGATCGGTTTTAATCTCTGTGACCACCGTGCAAATCTAAAATAACCCTGCAAGTAAGCTGGAAACTTTATATTGATGCAATTTGGATACTGAGGGGCAGATGTTTTTGGTTTGTTTGTGTTTGGTGGGTTTTTTTAAATTTACTTCTTCACTTTTTTTTCTCTCAGGCACAGGGGTGTCTCAGGGTTTCCTCAGGCTTGCTCTCCTGCAGTCCTTCAAACGGGCAGGAAAAAAGCCAATTTGGGGGCTCGCACTGCTCTGCTGAAGGTCAGCTGTCCTGGCTGTCGCCAGGGAGACTGGCTGCAGCCGCTGAGCCACAGGACTGGCCGGAGACAGAGACAGAAGGGAAGAGTGAGGGAGAAGGGAAATTACATGCTTGATTTTGCAGACAAAATGAATCTCCTGGCAGTGCCAGAGTGTCTTTCGGAGCAAAAGGTCTAACTGCCTCTGGTTTTATCACAGCAGGACTTGTATGCATGCCTCACATTAACCCCTGTGTTATCAAATCTCCGCCTGCTTTAACCGCTGCTGGTACCTTCGTCTTTAAACCAGGGGGTTTGCTCTGACTTCAAACTACACAAAATCTGATCGCAAGTCAGAAACTAATTCCCCAGGCACAAGTCTTGAAAGACCGGTATTTAAAACCAGCCTACTTCTCTGTCTCCTCTTTTTTTTTTCCTCACTCTTCTTACTTGGATGCACTACTATCAACTTCTAAATTGTACTTAAATTAATTCAAGATTTTTTCACTTGGACAATATGTCCCTATGAAGATAAAATCAAATACACACCTGGGTAGCATTAGACAGTCAAGAAGTCAAGGGGTTTTAAGATATATTCAGTTTTCAAAAGATGATTCAGACACAAATCTGAAGACTGTTTAAATAAATATCCAGATGTCTGCAGCCTATGATCCCGAGTTCTTACTCTTTCTAGACATCGGATGTTCTTGTTTTCCATCTAAGAAATTTTATTTCCTTCTGCTTTATAATACACTTACACAACAGAACTGTAACAGTGGAAAGAAAAAAAAAACAAGCAGCAAACAAATGGGAACAAATTAATTATTGGTTTTACCCTTCTAATTACAGTGGGACTTCAGTGAGGAACCATGTGATAGATAAATAAAAAATCAAATTTAGCCAAGCAAGGTGCATAGTGGAATTTTAATATAAGATACAGTTGATGCTAGCTGTATGCTGTTCAGTAAAAATTTTTATTTACTGCTAACAGTCTCTGAGACTTGCAGACCATAATTGACCAACTTCTCTGGTGCTACCACGCAGATGCCCAAGACACAGGGCATACATCACACACCTCAGAGAACTAGGGAAAGACGAGTTCTATGAATAGTTTACAATAGTTTCCATGTGTCCCAAATTGGCACCTGTGGGATGGAGCTGCCCTGATCTTCAGCTGTGTCTACAGGAAATTCCCTCTTTACTCACTTCTTCCTACAATTAGGATCTGGATGACCAAACAACCTCTGTACTGGTACTGATAAGGTGAGAAGGAATCCCTCAAAGGAAAATTTCTAGAAGCCAGGAAAATAGGCTAGGGAAGTATTGCAAAAATGCTTCCCTGATTTCTACAGTCTCCCCCTGGTACCCTGAGTTGCCTATGCCAGAGATGGGGTACCAGGCAAGCAAGACCTTCATTGCGACCAGTAGAATTACCTTGGCATAATTGAACAACACACAAATTCATTGCCCCTTGTGAGCAGCAGATTAGTCACCCTCCTTGAGAGTTAGTTAATACGCTTAGATTTTCTTCCTGAGACTCTCCATTTGTCTCTTCATAACTACTACCCAACTCTCATTTGATATTTTGGAACAAGATGCCACCAGGAGGGTATAAGTCAATAAAATTATCATGCAGACAGAAAAAAACCATTAAAAAATCAGCTGAAATACACTAAAGACAAAAAAAGTTACATATAAGCAGGAAAAATACATAACTAAAAGAAATGTGTGGAGCTGGGAGTCTTACCCATCTATAGTCTGATGTGAAGAAAATCATGATGCTCACTGCTGTGTTGTTATTAATTTCTTGCATGGTGATGATGCCCAGGGTCCCCATGCCTGCAGTGCTGCTCAGAGACACACAGCAGAGCCAGCCTTGTCCTGTGCAGAGAAGAACCACAAAGTGGGGAAACGGAAGGAGACAGCAACAAAAGAACAAATATTCTGCACAAGTAGAGGGAATTGGCAGAGTGGACAAATTAAAGCAAAAATATAAGCGTAATGAGGAAAGAGGAGAGAGAAAGCATGAGTAGAGCAGCAACACATCAGTCGGACCTCTTTGGAAACATCCTCTCCACAACACAGACCTAATTGGTGCCCAACTCATTATGCCACTCGTCCACAAAATGAGCTCCATCCCACCTTACGCAGGCTGATGGCAAAGACCTCAGCACTTGGCCAAGTGCTTGGAACCCTGTATACTTAGTCCCCATAAACTGCCATGAACTAAAAAAGGGCAAAATCCAGTGTCCTGCATATCAGACGAGCTGGGTTTTGTGCAGACAGCTTTTCTGGGCATGGTTTTAACTTATGTGCCAAATCACACTCAAAGATGGGGTTTGTTTTTTCTGGAATTATATCTCTAGAAATAGAGAGAGATGACTGCCAACCTTATGTAAGTGTTTAGGACAGGCAACGAAGAACATATCTGATGGGAACAAGAGGTAGAAAGTAGCTTTTCAGCTGCGGGGTGGTTCTTCACAGATGATTTAAACCATTGTACTCTCAACAACTCTCTAATTTAGTTACACTAGAGACAGTTGAGTCAAAAATCAACCTCACAGTACTGGATAGTTAATTGCCAAGATCCTAGGGCCAACTCATTTTTTTTGTTTGAAACAAATCAGGTTTTGAAGGGCTGTAGCACAACCCTCCCTTAACATTTCAGTCAGAAAACAAATTTACTTGTTGGTTAAGTCGTTGGCTTTGTTCTGTGCTCCCACATGTCAAATTGCTCAGGATCTCTCTACTATTTGAAGAAACAAATGTCAGTGACTGCAAATTTGGTCTTGGCTAACATGAGTTCTCTGGGAATTTTCCACTTAGGTGAAGGAACAGTCGGAGTCGAAGGGCAGAGAGAATGTATGTCAGTCCAGCAGCCAAATGATTGGAAGAACCAGAGGAACTTCAGCAAACTACAATTATTCTTCTCTTGAGAAGAATTAGTTATTCTGTGACTCTGCCAGCCAAATCTTTTAGGAGGCAAGCAGCAATTGCTAGGAAAATTATATTGCTCACAGTTTCAGAGACAACAGCAATTCCTACTTTCTGCCCATAGACTTTCACCCCTCTGAGGCATCACTGACCGTCACCACCGTGGAGAAGAGCAAAGCCGTGTAGCAGGGAAGAGATAGTGGATCCATGTGGTTTTGGCCCAACATCTCAGAAACAAAAGAAGTCCAGCACTGCTGTCTGGAAAGAAAATGTTTACCCCTGTATTGTCTTCAGTGCTGTCTATACAGAAAGTTAGAGTTCAGAGTCTGGGTTTCCTAGAAGAATAATGCCATTGACTTAACCAGATTTCCGCCAATATTCAGGAGATGCTTCCTAGGCCCAGTTCACTTCCTGGCCAGAAGGAGAACCTGTCCCATTTTGTTAGTGTAAAAAGTATGAGGTGACAGTTGAGTCAAGTAAAGACACTTGGGAATTCCTCTGCAAGAGAGGTGCCTGAGCACAACTGACACCTGACAGCATGAGTAAGGTGGACAAGAACTGGGACGGGTTTTAGACAGAATCCCTACTCTTAAACTGTGGAAAAAGATTTCAGACACGTCCCCTTCTTTAGCATTTGTTATCACTTGGTCTAAGCACCCACTTGCTCCATATGCCAACTGCTGAAATTTCCCTTCTTGACTTTGTTTCTGGTACATAAACTCAGAGCCTGTAATATCCTCTTACAGAGCTGGGCACTTACATCCCATTGTGAGGTTGGACCTGAATTCTCAGAAACACATCTGGGAGGATCAGCAGTTATTTATTAACCACATGAATCACCTGCTGTGCTGGAAGCCAAGGTGGTGTCTCACCCTGTAATGAACAAATTTCAAAGGCATAAAGTTCACATGATTAATTTTCATTTGGATGTTTCATGATTCAGAGAAATCAAAGCAAGTTCTAAAAACTGATCAATTTTTTTCCTTTTCTTAGGAAAAAACCTCAATCTGTACTTTCCTCCACACTCACCTAGTTATCATAATTCTCTTTTAACAGATTTTTTTTTTTTTTTTTTTAATTTTCACTACATATGGATCTGTGAGCCTCCTTTCTACAGCACTTCCCTGGTTTTGCTCTTCATTTTCATTTTCCTTTTATTCCTTCCTTCCAGATCACAGTAAGACAATAGAAGAGAAAATTTTATCAATGAATATATGATGTGACAAAACCTCTGATTATACAAATAAACGAATGAAATTGAGTATCAGCAGAGGCAAACTTATTTACATCAATGATCAACTTAGTCCTGATGGATAGAGATGATGATTTCAAAAATTATTTTCTCTTGAACGAGGTATTGAAGGCATCTGAAGAGAAAATCACTCACAAATGTCCTTGGAGAGTTTACTTCAAAATTCATCTCAAGTCATTCTCTCCTCTGAGAGCAAAAGACCCTACTGCACTTCCGGAAAACATATAAAATAGAGGGAAGAATGTGTTAGTACAGCACAGTTCTGCATCACAAGTACAACAAAGCTATGCAGGTGGCATTTGTCTCCCGATTGTAGGTATCAACCAGGAAAATGGCTTCAACTGAGCTGGTGTCCTTTGTCTGCCTCTTAGTGAATGTGTAGTGTGTGCATTTTCAGGATGTGATCACAGTCCTTAATTAAAGACATCTACACTCCATTGGCTCCATTGACACAACTATTTAGGCTGCCCAGGCTGCCTAGCTCCAGAGTCAGCACTTACCTTTCTCTGGAAATCCCAATTCTATGGCTATAGGAGCTGTACAGCTGCCAACTATGTCAGTGAAAGGATGGTTATTACCCTTTTTTTGACACTTCTGGGACATGAAATAGTAAAGACGACTGCCTTCCAACTAGGACACAAAAAGGAATTTCCCAGACTACTCCTAAATCAGCCAAATTTTTCTTTCACCCTGATTCACTTGTACCACCCAGTTGCCAGCAGTGTCTCTCCAGAGGAGGTAGCATTATGGACCATGAAGTCTTTACCACTGCTTTCTCTCCTGACACACAGCATGTAGTGCTAGAGAAAGCATACAGAAAAGTTGGCTCTCATCAGGATCATCTTTTGTCTGAAGACATCTTCCAAAATAGGCATTTCATCTCCCCAAGCTTATGTTAGAGAGAGAAACCACACGCTCTGCTGCTTAGCAGCAGGCAACTTGCAGCAGCATTAATATACCAACCAATGTCCCTCTTAGAGTACCAATGGATGTTAATCAAATGCCAACGCACTTTCAAAGCAAGCCATTTTTGTGAGAAAAGGATTATGAATCCCTCACCATAAAATGGGAGAAAATCTTATGTCTTTCTCCAAACAGAACTTCTCATATATGTGTTATTTAAACACAGTTGTCTTGTGAAGTGGTTGGTTTCTCTGGCAATCCTAGAAAATGCCACCACACCGAGGGTTAAATTCCAATTATTATTTTTTTTTCTAAGTGAATATATTTAGTAACAATTGTCTTTTTGATTTTCCTGTGCCCAGTGCATCACTGGGAGGTTGACCAATTTCTTTTTTTTTCTTCCTTTTTTTTTTTTGTCCTGCTCATTGTGTTACATAAAATGACACGTCTGCCAGGAATACCGGGCATGACACATCAGCGACTGTGCTAATGAAAGCTTTAGTAGTTCATTATAAACACAAGAGGTGAATAAACCATTTTTATTGCTATAGGAAATTTTTCAGTATGGATCACTCTTTGCTTGGATTTTTTAATATGTGGAAGAAATCGGGTCCAATCTTCTACTCCCATAAGCTGCAAAGCTCCACTGGAGCGATGCTGGTTATTTGGTTGTTTTGCCATTTGTTTTGAGGGAGGCTTTTTTATGCAATTTTCATGAGTTTTGTTACCCAGATTTCATCACTGCTGTGTGCTCTGTGCTCTGCTTCACCATGGCTCAACTGCTCAGACTCACGGTTTGTCTTTGGCACAGTCTGAGGTGCTGATTCAACATCAGACACTTCTTTATAACAGTGAATTTCTTTTAACTGCCAAATGTTACAGGTCACTGAATGTTGAGCTGATATGAAAATAAAAGGGAGACCTTGAGGTGAAACTTGTGACCTATTTCCCAATCAGGAAAAAGCCTGGAGGTGAACTTTGTCAGGTTTATCACACAACAACAGTTTGTGAAGTGTCAGCTGGACTCGACAAATCTGTGAGATCACATTGCAGCAGCGAAGTATCTCACCATCTTAATACAGGCTACACAAATAAAGCAATAAAGTAACCATAGGCAGAGCGCTTGTATGCCTTACAGAATGCTGTGCCAGAACTTCATAGTAAATGGAACATCTTGGGAGGTTACTTAGTCTTTCCTGCATCTCCAGTTGCACTTAAAATCCTCCTAAGAGCAGTTTATCTAGGAACTTCCTCAAGGCTGGTGATTTTTGTACCTAACATGATCATTTTCAGCGCTTACCATTAGAAAGGTTTCTTTACATCCAAACTTCCCAAATCTCTCTTGTTGCAAATAAAGCCCAATAATGTGTGTCGTGAAAAACAATTTATTCCCTTCTTCTTGACAATCTTTAAAAGACTGTTAATCTTACTTTTTCTGGACTAATCAACTCATTTTCTTATAAACTTTCCTTTTTGGTCTTTTTGACTTCTATAAATGCAGTTCTATATCTGACATTTGCATGAATATAATGCTGTGAATTTTCTCTATAGGAAAACCTCCTTTGTTCTTCAGACCAGTTTTACAACTCACTAGGTTCTTGTTAAATTCTAATCTTGCATCTCCAGAGTACTTCCGCCCCTTCTGACTCAATAATGTTTGCTACTTTAACACCTGATCACTACTCCATCACTCAAGACATAAACCAACTGAAAATAACACACCAAAAGAAGATCCTAGCAGAGCTACTATCTCAATAAATCCTCAATTTTGAAAATTAATCATTGCTCACTGTCTCTCAGCTGTAGTTTTCCAACAGTCATCCACTTACTGTAGTTTCATAATCCTGCCTGATATTGTCCTCCCTTGCTTACAGGAACAGAAAGCTTAAAGTTTGACTAAGGTCAAGAAATAACATATCTGTCACTACTTACCTATGTGTAAGGCTTAAAACAAAAGAAAATCCTGAGCAATAGTGGCATTCATCTCATTTGAATTCAGAGAGCTACCATTACGTTAGTTGTATGCATTTCTCCTACAGCCAGTGGAAAGAAACAGGCACCTTTGGCTCTTCACTCATTTAAACTGTTAATACTTCCGCTTTGGATGCGTGACACCAGAGACACCATTGACCATGTTGACTGGATCTTTACTTCAAAGTAAAATTTGATACATAAAACTATCATGTTTGTTTGTGACACAAATTATTAGAAAGACTTACCGTATCTCTCCAGGAACAAGCATAGAGCAGGTTGGCACCGGGGAAGCAATAAGATCTGCCAACATTGCCTACTCTGGTTGTAGCAAATACATGTTATAACTGGGAATGGATTATAGTCATGTGGACATTAACTGTTGCAGGCTGAATCAGTTTTCTGGTGGTTATGCTTCAGAAGAAAACACTGTATTTAGCCACATGATTAACGAGCACACACACCAGTAAATCTACTGAACCTGAGGAACCTCATTCTGCAGTTACTTTACAAAGTGAGGACTTATGTGGCCAAGGTATACAGGCACATGTAGGCAAATTATCAGCATGCTCCTTTTTCACACTGAATCTCATACTGATTGCCTTCAGTAGCACTAGGGCTTGCACAACCACGGCAGAAGAGTACACAGCCATTTGTCATCTGGCATCCTGCAAATCCCCTTGTGATCTGCAAATGAAAGGACTGAAGACTCCAAATGCTACTTTACATTAGGAGGGTGGATTTAAAGGAAACACAATGACCTCCACCTGAAGAAGATCTACCTTTCCTCTGCCATACATCAAGATGCCCCACACCTGGGGATGTTCAAGGCCAGGCTGGATGAAGCTTTGAGTAACCTGGTCTAGTGGAAGGTGTCACTGCCCACGGCAGGGGGGTTGGAACTAGATGATCTTTAAGGTCCCTTCCAACCCAAACCATTCTATGATTCTGTGATGCAAATCACTTTCAGAAAATGTCTGTGTTCCTCCACTAACTATAGAGGGACCTCAGATGATCAGTTTAAACTCAGTGCTTATCTGCTAGAGGCCTTAAGCTAGGTGGAATTAATCTTGCTCTCAGTGAAGATCTCAGACAGAGACACCATCCAAGCTTCAAATTGTCCATATGCTCAAGCTCAAGTATTTCTTTATATTTAAGTGAATGGAGATGGGGCTGTCTCTTGCATAGCCAAAACACAGCACTGCACATACTACTCCTTCTCTGTGTTTACTGACATGGTCTCCTAAAGCATCTTTAGTGATAAAGCTCTCCTAGGAACTGTCTTCTCTCTCTTTTTATAGAAAGTACTACCTATCTTCCCATATCTGAGTAGTCAGGAATAATAACCATGGGCATTTGTGCACCTTTGAAAGCACAGTTTCATCCCTGTGCCTCCATGGGCACTCTAATTTGCTGTAAATGTAGGTCAGCCTTTTTCTGAGCACTTTATTTTGTCTTTGGGATCACCACCATCTTGTTGTCTTTTATCTCTAAACAAGAATATGAGGATGACAGCGAAGACATCAGCATAGGAGCCAATTAATTAAAAGTGAAATAAATATTGTGAGCAACCTTCCACTGTCTCCCTACATGATAACAATCATTGTGAATATCTTACCATCATTACAACTTGGGATCCCATCTGAATGTAAAAAAACAAACTGAAACAAAAACAGATGGGGTAAGATTAATTATTTCTTGCAGCAGCAGTGCTAAATACGTTCACACTCTTCATACGAATATCTATAGGGACCACCATTTTCCTTCTTTCCAGAAAAACATCAATGCACAGAACCATGGAGTCGATCTAGAAAGTTTGCCAAAAAATGAATGAGCTAGGTTGCTACAGAAGCAGTCTGAGATGCACAGCTGGGGGGAGTGGGGAGGGGAGAGTCTGTAGATTATATTAAGTCCCAGCCTTTTTTCAGAGAAGCAAAGCTGAGATCTAGGAAGCATAAAAAATCCAGGTCTTTCCCAAAGTCATCCATCAGTTCTGTTGTGTATAACTCATTTCTCATCTCAAGAGTAAAGAGTGGTCCCTATCATATTCCCTCCTATTTTTCCATCTTTTCCTGATGTTAAAAGGAAGTAAGACTCACGTGTTAAGTGCATGCAGATTTGTACTCTGTAAAGACATGCCAACACCTCACTGTTTTACACTGGGTGCATTCACACCGATTCATTGATGCCACATCAGGACATAAAACAGTGATCCTGGTATAAAATGAGCTTTTCTAGCTTGTTGTAGTGGTTTAAAACATGCCTGCACCTAATGGCATCCCTGGACTGGACAGTCCCTGGACAATCCCCATCAGGCAAATTGGGGTCAGGATCTACATTCAGAGGCAACTCAAACGTGCTCACGGAGCAGTGGCTTAAAATAAACCCTTAGGCTTGGACAGAAATAGATTACGAATGTGCACATCATGTGGTGGTGTGTCTCAGCTAGCTGGGTAGAAACTTTCCTTTAATGGACGGTAAAAGACAGCCGGAGAGGAACCCGCTATGGCTAATGTGGCATGAAGAGAGCTGTGCCGCACCCTTAATTTGTGCATTCATTCCCTTCTTTCAATGAAGGCTGAGATAATTATACCCCCCACTAGGGTTTGCAGACCTCTCAGTAATTCCAGACTAAGTATTTATATTCTGCTGTGTAAGTGTGTGTTTTTGTATCACACAGTTTTTCAAGCTTTTTCTTCCAGAGGGATTATCAGAACACCTGTGAATGGTTCAAACACTGTCTTTGTATGTGCCCATTACTGTTTATCTGATTAAAGCATATAGCTACAGAAGTACTGCATCAATCCATTAAATTCTCAGAAAGTGAATTAAAATAAAAACAAAAACACTGCCATAAGCCATGAAATTGCTTTAAAGGAAAGAAGAGGTTCTGAGATACAAGGTTTGTAAGACAAAACCTAGGTAAAATCAAGTCGGCAGTACACATATAAATTTAAAATCTGAATACCTGTTTGTAGGGAGAGTGACATGAACTAGGTGCTTTTGAATGAATTGCCGGAGTTTGTAGGCTTTAGAGAGTCATCAGTGCCCTGCATTCCCACTTTGTAATGTGTATTACACAGCAGGAAGACCTGAGTGTCTTCAGGGAGGGTGGAAAAACGGGAGGAAAGATTACACTCAACGGTTAAGACTTTCCGAACAAGGAAGGAGCAGGAAAAATCAGCTGCCATTCAATTCAAATAGCAGTCCTTTCCCTCACACAAGTCTCACTCCAACAAGATTTCTGCCTAATGTGGGATGGTGTATCACTAGAAAAGGGAGATGGCTGTGTCAACATTCATCTCCCATCGATGTAACAGAGCAACAGTTGATTTGCTTCAGGGGTGGATTGGATCATTAGGGAATTGGACGGTAGTTGACTTTCTTCACACATAGTGGCTCTGCATCTCCTTTTGCCTTTGCTGGGCAGGAGGGGAGATGGGAATCTCCTATTGAGTCCCTTCAGCTGGGCTGAAAGAAATGGGAGAAGCCCCCCAGTCTGGTGGCATCCAGCAGAACAACTCAGGGTTTGACTCTCGGCTTCCAAGGGCTTTCTGAGGCAAACACTTAGCCCCCTGTCCCCGAATCTGCTCCAACCTGTGGGAAAAGGAGCCATGCAGGATGGAAATACATAGAATGACCAGGGGTTTCAGAATTTGCACTGAGAAATATGTGTGTCCTGGAAGGATGTGTCTCTGCTCAGCTGGTAATTTGCAACACAGGAGAGTAACAGAGGCTAAACAGTGTTCCATAAATTGTCTTTCCAGGTATTTAGTTCACTTTCTCATAATGACTGGATCAATAGTGGAAGAAAAAGAAGAGTGGGACTGGATGATTTTCTGTGTTCTGAAAGATTACATAAATAATAGAATTTGTCAGGAAGCACATAGCTTGGACAAGTGGATCAACAGCATGAATGTGAATAGTAGATTTGGGACTTCTTATGTCACAGCACAGTGGCATTTCTATTAGCGAAGCAGCTGCAGATCTGGATTAGGGTATGATCCTGTTTTCTTTGGTTAAACACCACCATCGATCCAGACAAGTAAATGACTAGGAAGGGAAAGCTAATAATCAAGCAAATGATTATTGCAAAGTTTGGCTCAACTGCGTGTGTTTCATATCGGAATTACGCTAGGATTGAATATGGTGGAACAAAAAAATACCAGTTTATCTGAGAGAGGGAACCTCAAGGGAAATAAAAAAGCAACAGCTGGACTTTGTTGCTTGCATATGTAGGCAGTTTTGGCTGGTAATGTTTTTTCCACAAATTGTCTGAGATGCAACTATTAGCTAAAACTCAACAGGTCTTGTGAAACAGCTGCTCCCAAAATCAAGAGCTCACTGACCCTCTGGGAATACCACGTATGCCTTCCAGACTACAGTCCTTTAGTGCCATATAGATATAAGACCAACCATGGCTTGGGTGTCCATCATTCTGTAATGATATAGAGGTCATCAAATTGTAATAATCATTTTGGCTTTCATGGGCAATGGATTTCAATGGCTGAAAAAAGCAGTTCCCCCTTGTCCAGCTGAGACAGGGATGTTAAGGAGGTATGGGTGGACATAGAAAGAAGAAAAGCAGGTGGTTGTCACTAGAATATCTCCTGCCACCTGGACAGCCTGAACATCCAATAAGATGTAAGATTTGGATAGACATTTCTGGTGCTTCATCCTAACCTAAAACATAATTGAATTCAAATACTTCAAGGTGTTAGCATGTTAGAGTTTATTTTCATTTTCTCTTTTCATCTACTGGAGAGCCACATAGGAAGCGTGCTACAAGATTTCTCCAGTCTTCTCAGAGAGGTGGGGATAATAGTTCCAGGCAGAGCCATTGGGACAGCTTACGGTTGTAAATGAGGTGTTGTTTTCATCAGATGGCATTGTGCCCTAGCCTTCCTTGCAGCAAGCTGAAAAAAATGAAACTTCTTAGGCTTCATGGTGAAAGATTTGTTTTCCTGCCCTGGATTGCATTTGCAGTTCTCCTTTGAACTCTCTCCACTGTTTAGATGTCTTTTCTGAAATGTGTACTCCAGAGTTGGATACATCATTTAACAAATGTTTTAAATGGTGTAATTTATAGAGGCAAGGTCACTTTCCGTCTTCTACTGAATGTTCTCCATGTACATCCAAAAGTAGCACTGGTCTTTTTTTTTTTGGCAATAGTTCACATTGAGACAGCTATCAATGTTTCATTTGTCACTTGCCAGACAAACTTCTCCCCTCCCACACATAGAACCTACAGCTTTGTCTCCCATACACTTTGCCCTCAGTTTGCCCTTATTAAAACAAATTTGATTCAACTGTAAAATCATTCCTGTCCTATTGATTATTTACTTATCTACCTTTGTTGTGATACCAGAGAACTGAACTGACAAAGGTATTATATTCTCATGGGGTGGTTCCTAAGCATTAGATAGCATTGGACCAAGATTGTCTTTAGCTTTTTCTCTCCTAGGTGCTTTCCTGAACCCTGAGAACTTGAAAGAAGTCTGGAAAAGTGGATGATGTAAAGTCATTGATTGACAGCATAAATCTCTTCCTCTTCTGCTGACCACATGATCTTGTTTATTCTTGATGCGGAGTCCTTCATTTTCTTACTAGGGGAACAGATAACTGTACTGCTGTTGGCTCACTGAACAATGTTCCGTGTAGTCTGATGTCTACTGAGTTTAAGCTAAACTATCTCTCAGTTCTCTCCTTTGTATTCATGTCTGTAACTTTTCCCGTGGTGGGTTCTTGCAGACGATTCTCTTCAAATATTTTACTTATTGCTTTGGGCTTTGAAGATACACTTTGGTTTTTCCAGCTCTCAAGTTCTTAATTTTCATATGTTCCATAGTCTCCCTTTATTCTTGACTCTTTTGCGCTCATGTGCAATCTGCAGCAGTATTGGGAAAATCCAGAAAACTCCACATAATCCCTTCATACTCTTTGCAAGCTGGCCAGCAGTTCATGGACACCTGGACTCTTCGGTTTCTTCAGAATTACCAACAGGAAGAGAAACACTCTGGCTCACGCAGAAGTTTCCAAATTCTTTTTAATGACTCTTTATGCCAAAAACTATAGTTGCAAAGCAGACTTAAAGAACAAGCAACTGGTGAATTTACTTCTCTGACTCACTGCACTGTTTCCACATGGTCTGGAGAGCAGGTGAGGAACGTCTGATTTTCAAGGCTCACACTCCTGTCCTTCCATGTGCTCAGCAATACTCCAAAACTCTCCACCAATTCCAGTGTTAATGGGTTTCACTCATGGTAAGGACAGTAATCAGGGCACTTGAGAGGTGGGGGCTCAGGGTCTCACAAACTGAAACCCTTGGTCTGCTAAACGTTCATTCGCATTGACTTTTCCAGGACAAATGCTCAGAGTGGCTCCCTCTAACCATAATGTCCGTGAAAGAAGGGGAGAATAATGCATAATGCAGAGTCCTAAATAACAAAGATCTTTTATACTTACAAGAACTTTTGCTTGCACAGTGGTGGGTACCGAATTGCCCAGAGAGCACATAGACTGCCAATTACCTAAACTCTTGATATCTTTGGCAGGATTGCATAAATAATGCTTCTCCTAGAATAACATGTTCTTGAACTGTTTCTCCAGTGCATTTTCTGCACATATGTTTCCCATCAGTAGCAGAGAGGGAAGTCTTACCCAAGAGCGCTTGAATACCCAGTTTACAGAAGCGAAATGGAGAAAACCGAAAGATTTCTAAAACTGTCTTTGATTCTGATTTGAAACCTTTCTGATCTGCCTCATGCTTCTTTACAATTATGTATGTGGTAAAGGACGTGATGCTTGTGCAAGACTTTTGATGCTTTAGGACCACTTCCCAAGCTCCGAGAGAGCTTCCGAGAAGCTCTGAGCTTCCCAAGATCTCCGAGAATTAGACAATTCTGTAGGTTAAGAGTGAAGCAATATATCAAACACAAATATCATTGCAATATAATTACAAAATAAAACAAAGTACCCCTCTACATCAGGCGCCGTGAAGTAATCCCAGCTTAAGTGGACGTGGGAGTGGAAAAGTGCTGCTGCACTAGCAAGTTTATATCAGGAGCACACTACATGGAAACTTCGTATTGCCCAATGAATTTAGACAGCACAGTCAGCGGACTCTGGGGAGTCAGTCAGCAGACCAGTACATGGTGCAATTCTTCTGCCTAAACATAAGTATCTGTCACTATTTTATGCATTGCGGTCTCTTGCCAGGCCTCCAGCAGGTGTTCCAGAAATACGGGGTCTCCTTGTGTTGTCTCTCTGTCATATCTGCCAGCCTTATGTGGATATCTCAGCTACCCAATGGCAAAGAGTTTCCTAGCTTAAACAGGTAACTGTGGGAGTTTAAAACCAATGCCCAGGTGCACAAAAGTTGTGTGGGCCCCCTGTATTGACAATAGATAAAGATCGACATGGTCAGAAGGTAATGCCCCCCCTCCCAGTACAGTGTCCAAAAGAGGTCACACAAACCATTCCCTGGAAGCACCAGCTTCTCCCTAGAGAGGAACCTGCTCCTTCGTTTTCAGATGATGAAAGGTGAGGTGAATCCCAAGCTTTACATCACACTCGGTGAACATTTGTCCAATAATGTTTCTCCTACCAGGAGAGGATGACATGTACCTCAGCGATAAGGAATCTCTTCAGCCTCACCTCACTCCCTTTGGAAACCTCTCCAACACACACGGAGGCTTGTGCTACCACTTTCCACCTTGACAAATATACAGGACTGACAATCTCATTCCAGGGTTGGAAACATAATTAATGGTGTGTCAGAATGACTCACATCACCACTTACCTCATGTTTCCCCTTCTACATCTTAACTCTGCATAGTCTCATTTTCCAGATGCCACCCATGTGCAGGTGGCAGAAAGACCTGTCCACTCTGAATTCTCATCCTGCTCAGTGTGGCTTCTTCTCTTCACCTCCTTTTGACAAAACAGAGATAAGCAGCAAAGTTTCATAGGGAATACATACATTTCCATATTATTGGGAAAGACTCTCATGTCATTAGCCATCCCACCTTACTCCAGTTAATAAATTATTGGAAATTGCTTTTTCTGTAAATCCACAAAAGGGCAGGTGTCATTTGGGCTCTCACCATCTTGTATGTTTTGTCTCAGATCTCAACCCATGCAACCTTGCATTACTACTACAAATCCTGAATTTTCCTCCATCTTTCCTTAACTGGGAGTTATTGGTATGTCATCTTTCTCCTCTGATCCCTCGCCTGACTCCATTTCTATCATATGAAACAAACCATTTGTTTTCAATCTCAGAACCTTTCGTGGAGGATAATTATCTTATTTTCATTCAGTATTGACCAGCTGATACAAGCCTCTAAGCAGCCAGTGAAGAGAAAATTCTTTATCTATTTGTTTCATTTTCAAGGGATCTCCTCTTAGACTTCTTTCCAGGTTTTATTTTACACACCCCAAAAAATGTGCATCTGTGTTCAAAACATTTTTGTTGTTCTTCACCCACCTCTTCACAGATTGTTTGAGGTTGGAAGGGACTGCTGGAGGTCATCTGAACCAACCTACCTACTCCAAGAGTAGCTTGTGCCAAGTTGTGTGGTGGCCAACCAGTGTAGTGATGTAAGAGAGAAGCCATCTTGTCATTTTCACAGCTATGCATGAGGGGTGGTTCAAATCACTGTGGTAGTAACATCAACAACATGCGTCTCAGTATTTTATTTGGCTACACATTTCAAAGGATCAGTAATTGCCAGAAGCCCAAAGGAATATGATCTCTCACAATCTCACTTCATGTGATATACCCCTCAGATACTACACAAGCTGGGATTTGTGGGAAAGATCTACAGTGTAATACTGTAATTGAAATATGTTTCCACGGATTGTCTTTTTTTCCTCTAGGAATACATTGTTCTGTTATTGGCAGCCCTATACTCTCTCTTTCAAGACCAGCTAATAAATCATGAGATGCTCACATCTTAAACCAAACATCCCAAAAAGTCTGCCAAAAGAAACAAACCCACATGTTGAAAAAAGTATTACCTATGTCAAAATCTGTGCAGTTGTTAGGAACTCCATGACTTTATCTTTATTTTTTTGATTAATGGTTGTTTCTGGTGGTTTTCAGCTCAAAAAATTAGAAATATCAGTGTTCATGTCTACAGGTAAACTAGGTACCTACAACCCCCTTATACTGAGTAAAGATCTGGAATTTAAAATCATAGAACAGTTTAGATTAGAAAAGACCCTTAAGGTCATTGAGTCCAACCATTAACCTAACACTACCAAGTCCACCACTAAACCATGTCCCTCAGCCCCACATCTACATGTCTTTTAAATACCTCCAGGGATGGTCACTCCACCACTGCCCTGGGCAGCCTATTCCAATGCTTGACAACCCTTTCGGTGAAGAATTTTTTCCTAATATCCAGTCACTTTTATATAGGCATCAAGGTGAAATATTTCTGTGTCAAGGGCATTTGAGATTCTTTCATCCACCCCATAACCAGTACATAGATTTGTAGATCCTCTGAAATGGCCATTTCCATGTAGATTCATCTCCAATGGCATTAGATCCTTTAGTCAATAGATCCTTTAGGTCTTTAGGTAATGGAATCAACTAGTAAAACCAATGGAGTGTAGGCACTTTTGAAACTTCTGTTGTAGAAAATGAATGCATTTGACCAGTCAAATTATTCTCTACGCTCCACTGATTATATTGACAGGACAGTCACAGATCACAATGGAAGACTGGACACAGTTCCATGTACACATCTAGATGTAAATATCTATGTGTCTTAATCTCTGAGGTGAACGCCAGCACACATTCCTAGACAACCTGATTCATGGTATGCTGTCTGCATCCCAGTATATTTCCTGAGAAGGCACAGTTTCAAACAACAGCTGGAAAAAACACATGTATAAAATAACCCCTCAAATATTTCTCATGTTTTCTGCATGATTTTTTTTTTTTTTTTTATTTGGAAGAAAAAGTTTTGGAGACCTTCCAAAGAAAGTGTGATCAGTATATATTAGGTTTTGTTTAACAGCCAGATGTTATGGATGATTCCAATTATAGACAAAATTGTAAGAGTCATATTGAAAGGGTCAGTTTATTTCTTGTTCCAAGAAAGTTCTCAGAAATAATACCTGGATGAAAACTTTAAGAAAGTAAATACATTAACTTCAGACTACTATGAGTCTCTTTTAATTGTAATGTTTGTATCAATTGTATACTTGGTTACTGCAGTGTTTTTATACTCCCCTGTCGAACCTGAATTTAGATCTCTTAAATGTTATTTACTACCCTTGGAAAACTGTGGCAGGACTTGACAGATCTCACTATTATAAAGCTGTTCATTGGGCTAAATTTAAATTACTTTTTATTTCATTTTGTTCCATCTTCCTGGTAATATTCCACTGCATTAACAGTGCAGAATCCCTCTTCCCTTTCTGCTGCACTTATCCCTCTCATTACTTTAAGATTGTTATCAGGCCCCCCAACCATTGTTGGATTAGGTTAGTTATAAAACTTCTTATTTTTTTGTAAATCTTAGCCCTTTCATAGCCATTGCAGTTTCTCCGAATTCATCCCAGCCTGTCTCCATATAGATGTTTTACGTTTAGAATACTGTCTTTCACAACAGTTTTTGTAGTCATGATATGTCATACGTAAGTATTAAGAAAAAAACCTTTTTGTGGATCGTCTGTTTGTATTTTAGGATTATGGTGTTGCTATTTCCTGTACACTTAGCATCTTTCATTGCTTGACAAACATGATAAGTCTAAGTGTCTTAAGTTCTGTTTGCATCAGTTTTAAATCAAGTGTTCTCTTCCTTAAGGAGCTGTATCTATTCTGAAGAGAAATGAGAGGTTCTGCATAACGTTTTCCATCATGGATTTACAGTGCCATTTGGCAAAGTAATATGCCAGTTATTCGTAAGAACAAAAACACAGTGAACTCAAAATATCCAGTCTCTTTTTTTTTTTTCTTACCACAGGTTAAAATTAGAATAAAATAATCGGCTAGATATAAACTTGGTGAACTTACAGTTTCCAGCTGCATTTTTCCTTTACCACCTGAAAATGTGAAGCTAACTGCCCTGGGTCCTGTTTTGAACGTGTTTACCCGTATATAAATAAGCAATAACTCTGTCGAAACCGAGAACATACAGAATGTAAGAATAGTAAGTTTAGGACCCCTAAGTGATTCTAATTGCCAGCATAGATTTTTCCAGTACAATAAATGGAAATGATCCAAGAGAATAAAACAATGAAGCTATCTATGGTGGTGTGCTATAAAAGAATAACAGAGAAAAAGCATTGTTGTTGGAGAAAGCAGCTGGAGTTGTAAGGCTACCCCTCTTGCAATGTATTTGTGATGCTGTAATCAATTCTCTAAAAAACCAGAGCATTAATGAATGGGCTATTATACGGCAACTTACTCCAAGGCCTGGTTCTTTTCCAAGGAATTGTCAGCTTCCCCCTGCCTGCGGTGTGAACATGTTGGCCCTGGGCCTTTGATTCAAGCCTAAAAGTACTCTTCAAAGATGCTCCTTCCCAGTGCAGCTCTCCCATAGACTACACATTGCAGATTCATGGTTAGTTGTTCTGCTGCTGACCGCAGCGGGCCATGGTCTACAGCAAAGCCTGTGTTCAGAGAGATTAAACACCATATAAGCTTTCTTTAGGGCAACACCACAGCATGCAAATAACACATTAAGGCCTCCCTTGCTATGTGGCAAGCCCACCCTCTGCTTCAAGTCTCCTAACGTAGCAGAAGTCCTCTTGTGTAGGGCTACAAGAAAATGGGCTTTGGAAGCCAACCTTTGATTTTCAGGGGTCACACCGTTTTTAAAAATTATTCCTATAACAAGTGACACAGGTTTGAATACAGTCTTTGATTTTGCTGCCCATAAAAAGTTAAATTACAGAAAGTAGTCTCAATAGCAATTTCAATGATGACAATACATGGAAAGAGAATATGAGAAGAGAGGCAAAAAAGAGTCCCAGAAAATGAGAAACAGAAATTAATCAGTGATACATAGCCTTGTTGAGGATACAGAGTAAAAGCAGATTTCTTGCATTGTTCTGAAGGTTTCAAAGAAGAAAAAAATAGCATATTTTAGGCTGGGGTTTAACTGGTATTTGGAAGACTTCCAGTGGTGACTGACTGATTGAGCCTTGTGCTTTAAAATAAAATACAAATGGCTTGACAAACCACTATGAATTTGTGTAGCCAAGGAAAAGAAAGATGGGGGAGCAGGGAGGCAGAGGCACATTCCTAACTCTCATCTGGATGGGATGTGAGTGCACCAGTCCTTGTCTTGTGTCAAGGATTTCTTGTAAAATCAAGTCTAGGGATGTAAAGGACACAGGGAGAACAGAGCTCTCAGAGCATTTCCTGGGTGATCCAATAGCCAAGGCCTCAGTGTGTGCTGCTCTACGCTCCTATTTTTTCTGTAAAAGCATTCAAAAATTCTGTTTACATTTTGAGCATGCTAAGTAACAAATGCCCAAGATAGACATGTTAAAATGAATAAGAAATCAAACACCAATTTATAAATACCTTTATCGAGTATAGAGAATCAAGTCCTGAAAATTCTTCTTAAAAAGAAAATCATTGAAAGTAATAAAAATAAAAGGGGGGGCCATGAAATTAGATGTTGTAGATATCGGTATTGGTTGAGTTATCTGTGCCAAGGGACAGATGGCATGCACTGGTGCATGTTAATAATCATACAGATCAGCTTTTAATACACTAATTGTCAACACAAAAAGAAAAACATGATACATGAACTATTGTTATTTTCTATTATTTTCATTCAGTGCTGCTGGGAAATGTATTACTGGGGTTGTACATCATTAGTCATGAGTGTTCAACTGAGCATGACCCCACATGATGACAGAATGTATATTTTTAACTTTCTGCTCCATATTTTTCTTCAGTCTCCTCCATATTCAAAAGCAATTTTGAGACTATAGGCCACACTAAAATCAAGGGCTTATACAGGAGTCTACAGCACTTGAATAGCATGTGCTTTTGAAGTGAATAATATGTGAATCACAATCAAACAGGCTAAGCTTCTCTCTAAATTCAATGGGGAAATCAAGACCAAGATATCATTAGAAATTTAGCTAGATGCCTTCCACCAACACAGGTGAGAATCATCAAATCATAGAATGGTTTAGGTTGGAAGGGACCTTAAAGATCATCTAGTTCCAACCCTCCTGCCGTGGGCAAGGTCTCCCACTAGACCTGGTTGCTCAAAGCCCCATCCAACCTGGAACACCTCCAGGGATGGGGCATCCACAGCTTCCCTGGGCAACCTGTTCCAGTGTCTCACCACCCTCATAGCGAAAAATTTCTTGCTAATATCTGTTCTAAATCTCCACTCTTCCAGATTGAAGCCATTATCCCTCATCCTATCGCTGCATGCCCTTTTAAAACATCCCTCTCCAGCTTTCTTGTAGGCCCCTTTCAGGTACCGGAAGGCTGCTCTAAGGTCTCCCTTAGAGAAGAGAGCCTCTGGCCTTCTCTTCTCCAGCCTGAACAACCCAAACTCTCTCAGCCTGTCCTCACAGCAGAGGTGCTCCAGACCTCTTATCATCTTTGTGACCTGCTCTAGACCCACTCCAACAGGTCCATGTCCTTCTTCTGTTGGGGGCTCCAGAGCTAGACACAGTATTCCAGGTGGGGTCTCATGAGAGCAGAGCAGAGTGGCAGAAACACCTCCCTCGACTGGCTGGCTATGCTTCTTTTGATGCAGCCCAGGATGCAGTTGGTTTTCTGGGCTGCCAGCACACATTACTGGCTCATGTTGAGCTTCTCATCCACCAACACCCCCAAGCCCCTCTCCTCAGAGCTGCTCTCGATCCATTCTCTGCCCAGCCTTTATTTGTGCTTGGGACAGCCCCGACTTACATACAGGACCTTGCACTTGGCTTTGTCAAACTTCATAAGGTTGGCATGGGCCCACCTCTCAAGCCTGTCCAAATCCCCCTGGATGGCATCCCAGAATGCCCAATGCCACCCAGAAACCAGTGAACTACAGCAGCCCATTTTCAAAACTATGGATAGGTCCTGCTACAATGATGTTCTCAGCCTCAGTCTTTCAGTCAAGAAGTCTGGTGGGTTGAAATCCTTCTCTGGTGTTTCTGAAGAGTTGTTAGCCTACCTCTCCTAGCAGAAAGTCTGAAGAGTCAGCCACATCATGCTAGAGACAATGGTATCAACTTAATGATATAAATGCTTGTCTTTTTGTGACATACCCTGGGCCCTGGACTCATTCAGTTTGCTAGTACAAACACATGCAATTTTAGTCACCTGGATCTATGAAGTACTGTTACAGGTGTCATCTGCAGCTGGAAGTCCTCTGTGGACTTTCTGCAGGACTGCTATTAGTTCACCTAGGCAGGCATTATGATGACATGAAATATTCCCCATTCTAGCTTTCGTGCTACAGTGAGAAGGGCAAGCTGGCATCAGCACCAAAATGATGAATGAACATTGTCAGGGCAGACATTTGATTTGGAGGATTCTTGTTACTGCTGCAGTTGAGGGTAGATTATATAGTTCCTGCCCCAAAGGCTTGCTCCTAGCAGCTCCAGGGAAGAAGCTATGCTACAGTGCATTGTAACAATCTCCCATCTTTCCTAGGAAGCTGTTGTGTTTTTCCATTTCCGTTAGCTGGCTTGGCCACAGGGCTTCTGCATTTTTTCATTTACTTTTATGTAACAAAAATATCAGGTAGTAAGATCAAGTGGCTTGGTGCCTGGCTGATTCATCACTTAGGTTTATTAACTAAGATAGTCAGTGTGGAGCATTAGAGGGAGATGGGGAGAGATGGGGTGGGATGGGCATGAGATATTATTTCCAGATTCTTTATCTTTCTATTGTGTTCAGTGTTCAAAAGCAACAAACACCAGAGTCTCTCCACATTGTAAAATGCAGACAAAATTTCTCTACTTTTGACTTTTCTCAAATGCTGGATTAATATAGCAGTAGTAGTTATGTTATTAATATACTAGTAGTAGCTTACTGGTAAACATTAGAAATATAATCACTATTAGAAATAGCAAACACTAGAAAAATTCTTATGATGACAGCAAAGGGTTTGTGCATTACAGGAGATAGGGATAAAACAGGATCTTAGAGTCTCTTCTGGCTTTGAAAGCCAATGAAGTCTAAAGCATCTTGAAATCCCTCAGACCCACCAAACAAAGACCCTAAGAGGAACAGCTGCATTAAATTGGACTTAAAAGCCACCATTCTTGGCACTGGCCAGAAGTTTCTAGTACAGAGATGAGGCATGTGATTTTCCAATGGGATAAATTATTACCTGCTTCCAGTTTTGACTCCAGTATTTCAAATTCATGAGCTGATTGAAGAAAGGGCTCTGATATTGTTGAATGCAATAACTGGGCCATGAAGGAATAGTCTTAGGTATGCATCCCCATAAATTAGACTGAGGTAACTACATAATTTTATCAAACATAAAACAGCCTCTTCATTTGCCGAGAACTACAGCCTGATTTCAAAAGCTGTCCTCTGCTGAAATCTTCCATATCCTGTCCCTAATCTCCTAAACCATTGCGACCCTGGAGCATAAATATTAGAGACAAACAGGGAGATACATTTTCATTCCATGTGTTTCCTCTGCTTGGATGTGAACGGCATTCACAACGTCTTAGCTAGCCCATGTGCAAAGAGGCATGTGGTTTTATCAGCATCTGTTTCTTGGAAGTGAAGTGAGCTGAGTGACCTGTTCCATCATCAATTCAATTCACCACTATTAAAAAGAATCCATAGTATATTCTTGCTTCAGTAAATACATAAAGCTCCATGTTACAAGGAGTTAGCTCTTTGTCTTCTTTCTCTGTTTCTCCCATTACAATGCTGTTCCCAAAATTTGGTGGAAGCATGGCTAGGAATATTTAATTTCAAAATACACAGGTATTATTTTTCAGATAATTCCCGCTACTCCTGTTCCATGCTTTACCTTAAACAATTCTTCTCTTTCTCTCCTTCATCTTCCTTCAAAGTAATTACAAAGAACAGCCAAAACCTTTCTCAGTCATTCCTTTTAGCCAAGCTTTTTTACTCTGTTTTGAAGCCAAGCTGACCAATTTAAAAAACACATAGAAACACTCCAGAGAAGTCTTCTAAAGTTACAAGATTTTAAAAGTTTATAAATGTGAGCTTTAACTCAAATTAAATTGTATTTCTACTAAAGTTTATCCTGTCTGCTCATATATCCATGTAAACTGTCTATAATTTCTAGAAGTCCTATGGTTATCAAGTATTCTAAAATTAAGCAGCCAGCCTGGTTTCTCAGGCTAATCTAGAATGCTTCCATATCGAGCATTCTTTGGTATCATGTGAAAAGCCTGACAATCATAGAATCATAGAATAGTTTGGGTTGGAAGGGACCTTTAAAGGTCATCTAGTCCAACCTCCCTGCATTAAGCATGTCCAAATAGACCAGGCAGGTCAGAGCCCCTGTCCCTGCTTCCACTGCCTGTGCAGGGTGCCCTGCCCTTTAGTGTGACCAGCAGGTCTTAACTCAGCCACGTTGGTCTCTTGCCTTTCTTCCTGATGTCTTACACCTGGGGATCAAGAGCTCTTGCACTCTATGGAAAGTGTCCTTAAAGATCTGCCAGCTCGGTTCTGCTCCCTTGTCCTTGAGGGCAGTTTCCAAGGGGAGCTTACTGACTACCTCCTGGAAGAGCTGGAAGTTTGTTTTCCTAAAATTCAGGGTCCTGACTTGACTTTTCACCTGACCCATAACCCTCAGGACTGTGAACTCCACCAGTGCATAATCACTTCTGCCCAGGCTGACTCCGATCTTCACATCACCAATGAGCTTGCTTGCTTTCGTGGCCAACAGGTGCAGTGCGGCACCCCCTCTGGTGGGGCTGTCTGTTACCTGGCATAAGAAGTTATCCTCCATGCACTCCAGGAATCTCCTGGACTGTCAACAGCTCAGTGTGCTACTTTTCCAGCAGGTGTCAGGGTGGTTGAATTCCCCCAGCAGGATGAGAGCCTGTGAGCACGATGCCTCCAGTAGCTGGAGTAACAAGATTTCGTCAATAGGTTCCCATTCAAGTAGCCTATAGTGGACACCAACCAAGGTTTCCTTTGTTGCCTCAATCTCTTATTCTTACCCATGAGGTTTCAACCTGCTCATGGCTGTTCTTCAGAGACAGCTCTTCACTCTCTATCCATTGCTTGATGTAGAGCGCAATGCCTCTGTCCCTCCATCCTCACCTGTCCCTTCTGACCAGCCTGTAGCCATCGATAGCTGCACTCCAGCCATGGGATTTGTCCCACCAAGTTTCAGCAATGGCAGTTAGGTCACAGCTTTCTAACAACATGGTGGCTTCCAAATCCTCCTGTGTGTTGTCCATGCTGCGTGCATTGGTGTAGAGGCACTTCAGCTCGGCTGTCAGTCATGTCATCTTCTTTGAGGAACACCCCTTAAGTTGTTTGTGGCATTTCACTGGTGTTTCTTTTACTAAGGGTTCCAAGGCCCTGATCGCTTTTGATCCCCCTTGGACTACATGTTGTGGCTTCATTACCATCCACATGGAAGAGCAGCAATGGATAGTAGTCCGAGGGCTGTACCAGGCTAGGAAGTTTCCTGGTGTTGTTCTTAACCTGGGCCCCAGGGAAGCAGCAGACCTCCCTAAGAGGAGGATCTCGGCATATTGGACCCCCTGTTCCCCTCATAAGGGAGTTGCCTACAACTATAACCCATCTTTTCTTCCTCGTGCAGGTAGTCGTGATACAGGAGGTAGGCCTTTCTGACCTTGGCAGCACCTCTGGTGAAGATGGACCATCATCCACATCATAGTCCATTGACTGGCCTTCCACATCCAGAGCTTCATACCTGTGGTACAGAGGCAACTGGGAAAGTGATGTGGGCAAGAAGGGGGTTCACATGTTGCCCCGAGTGTGGACTTGCCTCCATTCACTCCTCTCCTTTAATATAGCAGTAGTAATATACTGGTCATCACCTGTTTATGCTGGAGTGTATATATTTATACATACCTGTTACTATACTGGTTATTACAGCTGTACTGTACTTATACAGTTTGGATTACACTTTATATGAAATAAAATTATCCTTGCAGGAAAAAAAAAAAAATCTTTCCTTGGTTAATATGCAGAAAAAAAAATAAATTCTTTCCTTGGTTTATATGCACTTTCTTCCTTTTTCCCTTCTGCTGCCCATAATCCTGGTTATATTAAGGGGTCACTATGTCCAGCCAAGCTATATTTCTTTCTCTTGTTTTTTTAGACAGTCAAACTAAATTATCACCAATGTCTTTTCTGGTCCCAAACTAAGAAAATTAGGTGGCCTGTATCAGTCCTAACCTTGTATTGCTTATTGAGATGAATAATTCAATTTACTTCCACGTGTCTAATATAAATGAGACAGGGGGATGCAGCAACAGATTCCATCTAGCTGGTTTGAGCCAGCTGTCGGATTTGGGACCTGCACAGTCCAGGCATACTGGGCAGGATCAAGTGGAAAGTGATGACCCCATTAACACTCCCCTGATTAAAATATCCCCATTTACATATGGTTTAGACAATGGAAACAATGCAAATGTTATTTAACAATGGAAATGCAAAGCTTACGTCTGCAGCTACAGCTTTGAGCCTTTTTTTTTCTCCTTGGCTTTCAGATGTAGAATATAGTTTTTAGATACACTCTGGGCATTGTCTTTGGATGGTAACCAAGACTGTCAAGAGACTTTTAGCTGTTCACTTGGAGCAAGTGTTTTCCACTGAGCAGAGAAGCAGGATATTGGAGTCAAGATTATGTCCCCCCATCTCCCAGCATTGAATCAAATAAAACCTTCTTCCACCCACACATTGCTATCTCAGCTTAACAACAAAAACAACCTGCCAATCTCTCCCCACACAGAAACTTTCAGAGTTTTCATCAAAAGTAAAGGAAAGGTGCTGCAAAGTTTCTCAAGCACACCAGGCAGAAATTGCCATCATTCCTTTCAAATCATCTGTTGTTACTTTCTTTGAAACCACTGGATGAATCAAATCAGGAGCAAGGGAGTGGGGTATTTCCTGAACCAAAATCATGCTACAAATACAGTCAAGAAAGTTTTACTCCCCTCTAGAGGAGCCCTTGTTGGCCAGAACTCTCAATGTTTGCTGACCAAAAGTTTTGACCTGGAAAATCAGAGAACAAAAGCAAATGGGAGCTTTTAAATGCAGTTGTAGTTATGGGGGACACTAATCTGGGAAAGGCTACCAACACCAAAAAAAGTAAATTCAAGAAGGAACTACTCTAAGCAGGGACAAGAAAGAGACAGAAAAATAACACAGTGAGAGTCAATCTTGATAAAACTGAGACAGCTAGGAAAAAGTAAAGCATCCAAAACTTTTGCACTGAAAAGTAACAAGGAAAACTAAAGATGAATAGCCAATGTCTGATGGAAAGAATACGGCAGAGCAAGAAACTGAATTTAGGTATTCCCAGACCTGGGTTATTACTGTAACCATGGGGCTGTGGTGACTTACTAGAAGCAATCTGGAGAAATTAATTAATATTAATAAGGCATGCCTAAGAGTCAATTGTATATCCAAGCTGTAGGCTATGCAGGGCTTTGGGGTATCATGTTGTTTAATGATGTGTTAAAAAACACAATCAGGAGCTTATTTTAATCATTCACATTATTTTAAACTTTTTTTTAAACTCAGTATGCCACTCTGTAACCTGCAAATGGGGATTCAGTCCATGAATTTGTCTGAACCACAGTACCTTGCAAGTCTTCATTGGCCACATCCATGCTAGTGAACAACAGAGAGGTTAGAGACCATTAGCAGAACAAGACATGACCAAAGTCTTAACCACACAGTTAAAACTTTCGTCACCCTTCTGCTTCCCCAGCGGCCTAACCCATACCACCCATTGTGAACCTGTGGTCTGTGTTACTCACTCAAAGCATACCCAGACTGAAGGTACTGCTCATTCCAGACTGAAAAACAATTAGGGGTTGTGCTGGCAAATTATGGTGTGGACAACTGTGAGCAGGTTATTGAGTCCCTCTCCTGGCACTCTACACCTTAATGGTGTAGGTGTAACTTATGGGGTACACATTCAGCTGTGCCAAACCGAAAGGCACCAACATATACAGAGATAAAGGTAACACTGAAGCAAGGCATCCTAAGCAGCAGTAGTCCTTAAGGGCATGTCTTTTTCTGAACAGACAAGGTATGAGGAGCACGCTGAGTGAATTCAGGATGTTGGAAGATGCAGAAGTCTGAACACAATTTTTCTCTTATCCATGAGACCCTTACCAAGTTTGGGTTTTTTTCATGGCCATCACCACTGCTATGAGACAAAATTAATTACAAGCTGCATAGGATTATTCTTTGAAACTGCTATTCAGCTAATCTTATTTTTCAGGTCTGAGCATTATGCTGTGCTACAAGATCTTGGAGAACAAGTCTTATGAGGAGCGGCTCAGAGAGCTGGGATTGTTTAGCCTGGAGAACAGAAGGTTGAGGGGAGACCTTATCACTCTCTACAACCACCTGAAAGGAGGTTGTAGCAAGATGGGGGTCAATCTCTTCTCCCAAGGAACAAGCAACAGGACGAGAGGAAATGGCCGCGGGGTGTGCCAGGGGAGGTTTAGGTTGGATATTAGGAAAAACTTCCTTACTGAAAGGGTTATCAAGCATTGGAACAGGCTGCCCAGGGAGGTGGTGGAATCGCCATCCCTGGAGGTATTTAAAAGACGGGCAGACGTGGTGCTGAGGGACATGGGTTAGGAGTGGTTTTGGCATAGGTTTATGGTTGGACTTGATGATCTTGAAGGTCTCTTCCAACCCAAGTGATTCTATGATTCTGTAATTCTAAGATGGACAAAACAGACCATTTAAGTCCATTTCACTTGTTTCTTCTTTGGGTGGTTTTGATGCTATATGAGAGTGTGTATAAATTTCTGTATATATGTTCTTGTTCATGTAAACAGATCCTGGCTGATTTCAACCAAATTTAAAAGATAGGTGGAAAACTCAGGGGTGGTAAATTTTGAAAACACTTATTAAAAGAGTTGAGTAAAAAAGTCCTCTTAGTGAACTTTGACTACCTTTCTAGACACCACCAAACCTACCCATTGGGGAAAAAAATGAGAGGGAAAATATACACAAACATGGCCAGTGTAAGCCAGTCTTCATCTATTCCACTGCTCATAGAACAAGTACTTTTTTGCTTTAAATTTAAGTCTCATTGCATATTTAGCCCTTTGGCATTTCATGCAAATTATCACACAAGAAAGTATATTAATATAAGATTCCCAGCCATGACACAGTTTCTGACATTTATATTGAAGTGAAATCTGTGAGGAATACGAAGCCAATTGCTAACTGTGTTATATATGTGAGAAATAAACTGTGTCATATACATGAGAAATAAACAGTGTCATTAGCGTTCAGGGTATTTTAAACCTATTTTTCTGCTATTGACATAATTTTATGGAATTTATTTGTAATTTGCTGACAACTTTCTGTTATTCAAACTTAGAACACGGAAAACAGCATTTCATTTATCCATCTTGGGCATTTTCTATTAATAGAGCTGCTGAAATGTAAACCTGCACTTAAAAAAACACAGAACTAGGAAAATTTATACATTGACATGCATATAAATATATATATATATCTATATGTCTATATATCTATCTCCTTAGGAAGAGAAAATGCAGGATAAATTACCAAGATGGAGGGGAAACCTTCCTAACAAGACCTATTATACAATAGCTCCCGTGGGGAAGTGACAAGCACATAATTTCTTGAAATAGTGAACATGAGCTTTTTCACAACCAACAGGTGTGCACTGGAGAGAAAACCTCTACTGGCAAGGAACCAGAGCATTTAATAGTCCTTTCCTATCTCTACAGTTTGTGATTCTGTGAAGATCTCTAGGGGCTAAATGAGACACAGCGATTCTGATAACGCTTCCCAGCAGTTTGTTATCAGTCACAAGTGAGAAAACAGCTGTGGAGTTACTACAACAGTTCATGTAATTTCCCAAACCAGGTCCGACGAAGCAACTTGTCACCTTGGTACATGATAGATCCAAGTGCAGAAATGATTAATACCATGTAACATCTGACTATGCTACCCATACTGGTCTGCTGTAGAGACATATGCCCTGTCATTAACAGAGACATTATTTGTTGATTCCTTGTTAATTTCATGAGAAAAATTCAGAAAAACAAGGAAGAAGGCAATCAAAACTGATGAGGCAGGGGAACAACATTTTTCTTTTTTTCCAAGTTTTCTTTCCAGCATACCCCTGTTGACCCATGTATCTCCAGGCCCGGCTCTGCAACCAGATAGCTGAGGGCAACAGCTTTGCTCAACAAACAAGCTTGTGTACCCACTGCATGTGGGTTTTGCCTATGAATCACTTTCTGATGTTGTTCCAGTTCTTTTCTGTGCATTTATTAAAAACCATTCCAAGAGTGGGATGGACATCAGACGAAAGATGGCTCAGTTGAAGAAGCTGTAATTTCACATGGAATTGCCTCAGGACTTATCAGTCTGAGGAAACTGCACAGATGTTGGATTTCTAAGCATTAACTTATCACTGAATAGGCATAATTTATATTTCAGTCTTGGGATTTCCCTGACAACCTCCTCCAAATCATTTCTAGCTGTTAATGTCCGGTCATACTTAATGATCCTGGCTTCTCTGAAAGTTTTATCCTTAATGTGAAATAAATGCCTTCCTGATATTTCACTCTGTGTTGCTAATAGGGTGGTAGCTTTGCATTTGTATTCATATTTGTCTTTTAGTCTTCAGAGGCTAATCAAATCTGGCCACTGAAGGCCACAAAATGGATCTTGCTGGCTTCACTGAAAGTTAGACCAGTCTACTGGCCAGGTGGGACTGCAATGATGACTGAGGCAGATGTAGAGGGGGATAAATCTCAAAGGAAAACACTCTACTGGATAACTAAAACCAGATGAATTACTTGAGGGACAAAATACTTTTGCCAGAGGAAGCAGAAAGAAGGGAAAGTATTGGGGTTCTTGGGACACCATCACAGGCACAGGATCAGCTGCATTAAGCACAGGCCAGAGGAAGGAAAGTTTTTGCTCACTAAAACTTCTTCCACTCTATACAACCAAATATCCAGATTGAAATCAGTGCCACAACCTGAATAACCAGCCCTTGTGTACCAGCCACAAGGATTTACTCCAGACACGGAGAGGTCTGGCACTTCTTCACTCAGTCCTTGTAGGAAGTAACGTCCTTGACTTTGGCACTCAGTCCTTGTAGGAAGTAACGTCCTTGACTTTGGTCAGAAATCCTCCATAGACTGTACTGATTCCCTCTGCTCCTGTAATGTAGAATCATAGAACAGTTTGTGTTGGAAGGGACCTTTAAAGGTCATCTAGTCCAACTGCCCTGCAAAGAGTATTTTCAACTAGATCAGGTTGCCCAAAGCCTCATCCAACCTGACCTTGAATGTTCCCAGGGATAGCACATCTGAGCAAAAAAGGAGAACACTTATTCAAAAAGCACCTTTGAGCTACAATTCCCTGATGTAACAAATGCTCAATTCAGCAAGACTAGGTCCAATTCAATGCCAGCAGGATAAATGGTCCTCTCTGGGAGGTTATCATCTTTGCAAAGACTAAATCTATTCCTCAGGATTTGCATTTGCTGGGCTGCAAATCTCTATACTGTAGTCCCTCAGGACCGATTATTATGGGAAGACGATAATGGTTATGTGATCTGTCTCCTAGACTGTTGCTGTAAAGACAGGCTCCTCCAGAGGCTGTCACCGCTCACCTTTCTCCTTTGAACAGGGAGAAGTACCTGGAACCTAAACTGCTGGCCTTCGTGACAAACTTTGAAGCTTAAAATTAGGTGACATGAATATTTTGCTCCCCACAGTGTCTCCACTACAATCAACTTTCATAAGGTCCATGAAATTTAAGGTCCCCAGCCACAGAGGTGGAAGAGTGTGTTTTTGTGAAGAAAATGGTGATCCAGGTGACACAGCTGTGTGGAATAGTTGCAACATTGGCAGCACGTTGTAATACTCACAGAAAACAAAAATTTCCAACCCAGACTTTGAGGAGTACAAATTCTTTTCCCCTGTATTATGCAGGCTACAGAGGGATGCACATTGTTCTATAAATACGATGATAGAAGAGCAAGACACTCAAAGAAGTGTTTTCCCCATGGCAAGACTTGATTCTGCCTTATTTGGGTGATTTTTCTGTGCCTGCTTAATGTGACCAAAGCATCTTCAGAACAAAACAATGCAAGGAAACAAGCTGGCCCAGAAGCACAAAGAGTGAGGTGGAGAAGGAACTCTTGTCTCTAACACAGCAAATATTTTAGAGAACCTAATTTTTCATGCTCACTGTTTCCTTCTCTCATTTTTTAAACTATTTTTTTCCCACAGAATAAGCCAGACAGAAAAAACCACCAACAAAAAAAACAACTAACGAATCCCAAACCCCAGAACCTTCTCAAAAGGTCACAACTTTCATACTGCAGGTTGTGAAGCCATTGCATTCCTTTTCAGGAACAGCAGAACCACATGAGAAACTTTGCGAATACCATGTAAGATAGCAAGGAATGAGTCGTCTTACATAGGACCACACGGTCTTATTTAGGTAATACTCAGCCTGGCTAAAATTGTAATATCTGGTACCAGCTATCACTATTAGTAACAAATACTATATAGGCAAGTTACCTTTTAATCTGCCAGTACCACTGCCAACATTTAATTAATCTGCACCAAGGCCTGGTGCTGCCTCAGTTGGGTAAAAGAATGTTTTGCCATTTATTTAGAGCTAAAACATAACCCAATTACCATTTTTAGGCACTTGAACACTGTCTGATTTTCCAGATGTACACCGCCATCCATTTCAGCAGCACAGACAGCTAGCGTCTAAATAGATTTAGAAGGCAATTTCTGAGCTGATAACATTTTTTTGTAATATCTGTAATGTTTAAATAACTGGCATTCCAATGATCCTTGGTCGTCGCTATTTTTCTTCATTCTGCAGATGAATATTCATGAATTAATTAATTCCCAGGGCACAATGGAGAGATAACTTACACATGTTTCACATACAGTTTATGTATGTGAGAAACTCCAGGTTTACAACTTTTTCTTCCACTTCTTTTCCAATTCAATCAACCTAGTGGAAGGGGAATTTGTTCCAGAAACCAGTCTGGTATGAAATTTAGTCAACCTGTGAATGGAAAACACTGGTATCTATATGAAGTGGTCACATGGTGTGTCCTTATGTGTTGGCCCATATAAAATACATTCCAATATAAAAGACACCACTACATGTTAGTGGTTTGTGTACTGATTTGCGATGGAAATGGTCTTTTTTTGTGTGGTATCAGCATCTGTCTCAGCAATCATTAGAAGAGTGAAGTAATTTATGCCCACCAGGTCTCAATTTCATACAAATCCTTTCTCGAAATAATTTCTGATTTTACATAATTTCTTTCAACAACAGTAACAACAAAGTAAAGCTATTATCTTCTCGGGATTCTCCAGCAATCAGTAATGCAGAAACACAGGAAACAATAACAAAATTGCTTTTAAAAAAAAAGCGCACATACATTTGCAAACTCCCCCCTTTTGGCCGATGACCACACCCAGCACAACCTGGAGTTCATCCAGTATCTATTTGTTTAAACAACTAAAGAACAATGAAACATTTCTGGACATCGCTGCAATTGCCTTCTATCCATCAGCTCTGGCAGCTGCTTGGCAACTCTTTACTTGGCCTCCAAAGTAAACCCACCCTCTGAAGAAAACACTGCAAACCTCTACAGCCAGCCTGCTTGCCTGCAACGTGATTAATTTGGAGTGCCTTGAAACCAAAGCCAGTGTGCTGATAACATGAAGCAAACAGAGGGAGCAGTTTGTTGAGCAGCTCGGAACAAACTGTTCCTGCTTTGTAAGCCAGGCTGATACTCTCACCACGCATTAAGTTTTCTAAGGGATGGAAAATGAGCACCCCAGGCAGGTTTGAAAGGCTTGAGAGGAGATCTTCCTTGTTATCCACCTCCTCATCCCTGATTGGGGAGACACCCTTTGATAAACACACATTGAAGATCTTCACGTTGCTCAAGCCTGAGATCAATCTCTCTGCTGAAATTCAGGGACTTACCTCTCTGAGACATCCCTGAAAATTCCTTCCATTATTCTATTGATAAAGCAGGAATATTTCATATAATAACATATACCGATAAGAGACGAAGGCTGAGATGAAGAGGTCTCTTATGAAATACAGTTAAGAAACACTTGGGTTATCTCAACCAGATGTTATTAAACTCACCACAGGAATTACTAGTTTAGATATGCTGGCCTGTGTTAGGAAGCACTCAAGCCACATGATTAACAGTCTCTTTTAACTTTAAAATCCACATATTCTCGCAGCTATTGAACTTGCTGACTCCTTCTCTGAAATTCCTGTGACAAAATTCCTTTTATACCATCTTTTCAGAAAAGTGTTTGTAAAGAAAAGCTAAAAAGCATCAAGAGAACAAAAGATTCCCTGTTTCTTTAAGAATTTTCAAGTCAATATTACAATCTGGAGGGATCTGCCTCAGGATTTATGAGCTATATGAATAGGCAGCCTACTTACCTACTACGTATGCTTTTATCTGATGCTCATCCCATAGTTTCTGGACAGGCCCTGTTGTAGCCAAGGAAAACTTAATTAATCTTGACTTAAGTCAAGGTAAACAATTTAAAATGTTTTAAAGTGCTCTCTGGGGCTGAAAAAAAAGCAAACAAGTTTCACTAATGGAATATATTATTTCATTCCACAAGCTATTGCTGAGGTTTCTTCAATTTGGTTGAACATCTGTGATGATTTTCCAAAAAGAAAGCAATAAATATTGTTTGTAGCTAGAGGGCTTTATTTCATGTCCCATCTGATTTTTCCTGACGGTTCTCAAGATGCTCCTAGGAATGCCCTGGTCTTTTTCCTTTTTTTTCTTCCCCCCTTCCTTCATGCATAGCAAAGCATCCTGAGGAATCATGACAGACAGGGAATGGAGGTGTCACCTACTCGTTCACTTTAACAAAGACAGCGTGCTCACAGCATGTTATGCATACCATGAGAGGCATGCATGGGGATGGTATATCTGGCATCCCTCTAAAATGCTGAGTTCCTCTTGCCTAAGTGTTTTTGGAAGGAGACCAAGATGATGTATATTTGCAACCAGCTTCCAACATGCACCTGCGCTTACTTAACTTCAAAATGAAGTCTGTGCTGGACATTGCTGGATAAGGTGTTATCCTCCAAAAGCTAGTTAAACTCTTTATTCCCCTTAGAAAAACACTGAAATTAAGTTTTTAAAGGCAAGTCCTGAATACATTTCAGAGCATCTAAGTGGGTGGCTTACAGTTCATTGAACTATCACATATTCACTACTCCCATAGCCTGGAAAGATTTCCAAGAGATACAAACTAGTGAGGCAGGACCAAGCAAGAAGGTGTCAGAGAGCTCAACGGGAATGTTTACACTGCTGTCAAAACCCAGGCATGACCAAAGGCAAGAGAGCAACCCAAGAAAAGTGCTCATGTTGAGATCAATGAGCTAGGGCCAGAGACCAGCTATGAACAGCAACTTTGAAATCCTTCAAGGACTTTTGCTAGCATTGGTGATGCCATTGGGAACCCAATCATGGCTCACAACTTCGTCTTTCCCATGTAGCTAACAACAGCAACCTGTCTGTGTTCTGTCCTGAATGTCAAAAACACAAGGGTCATCACATTAAACTATCCAGTACAGGACCATGACTCTCAGAGAGATCAGGATACAGCTTTTGAAGGACTTCAAGGAAAAAGCATCACCTACTGGTCTGTCTTGGGCCTTGGCATCCTGAAAGGAAAAGGCTAGGGAAACTGTACCCTAAGGAAAACGTGAAAGGGGGAAAAGTTGGGTTTTTATTTGTTTCTTTGCTTGTTTGTTTGTTTCCAAATAGAAAATGAAGGGAATTCCCTGTTGCCCTATACAGGGCTGTACGGTTCTGGGCAGTGAAAGCTAGTGAAACTGAATTTCAGTGCTCAGGAGACCATATTTTTAGAAAGCTGAGAAAAATTCCCTTTAAAATTCCTAAGCAGTCTTAACGTTTGCCATGCACAATATCACGATCATCAGAATAATAGCCACAAACTGTACTTCCGTGTAAAATCTTTCGAGGGAAAAGAAACACCGAGATATTACTTGTCCTCTTTCCACCAGATGTGGGAAGGGGAAGGAGAATTATTTTAGAGTCGAGTTAAATTTTTCTTTTGGATAAAACTCTATGTTCTTTTAGTCATCACAAAGGAAATACAGTGTAAATCATTCATCCTCAGATGAGTTCTCCATTTCCTTACTCTGCCTGAATTTGAGTTGTTATTCACATAAATATAGAGGTCTATAAAGGCCACTAAAAAACAAGCAAGAGTGATAACATTACTCATCACTGCAAGGCCTCAGCCTATGAAGCCTTTTCGTTTTCTTCTTTATGTTCATTCACCTCTACGGTTACTTCATAGCAACAATTCACTGTCATCATTATTCTTTCAGTTCAAGCATGATTTTCTGTTTGTTTCTCTTCTTCATATTTGATTGATGTGCTGAAATGTTAAAGTTGAAAAATTTACTTTTTTAATGAAAAGATCTTCAGAAATGAAGGAATTAAAAATGATCAGAAAATACTATCCTTTTGGTGCACATATGCTCTGCTTCCAAGCACTGTTATTTATCCATTTTGATGAAAACTTTGATTTGAAAAGGCTGTTTATCATTATAGTTCTGGCAGGTGACATCTGCCTTTTTTTGCTTGTTTGTTTCAGGATACGTTTTTGAAAATGAATTTACGGATGCTTTAAAAATGTAAATGTAAAAGACATTTGTGAAAACATAAGATGAAACTGTAATAATGAAATGTCTTGGTTCTACGCCACTGCCTTATTCTGCATGAAATATCAGACCTTCCATTGATTTTGTGTTTCTTTTGCTTCATAACTGCATCCAGGCCACAAAACCACACAATTCTAAAACATCAAGAAAATATATGCTCTTAGCTGAAGAAAAGTTTTCTTTTTGCTAGGGTAGCGGTGGGGGGCGGGGGCAGAAAACGTGTATCTATTCCCACCATGAGCTGTAAACCTCAAGTTTCACAGCAACAGACACTTGCTCAGAAACAGTCCACACATTTATTACTGCCTATAAAAGCAGTGTCCTGTTCCCATCCCTTGTGTGCTGGGAGCAGTGAACGCCAGCGCAGTAGGGTTGGTGCCTGATGTACCAGACCAAAACATCCCTTGGCAGAATAATTACACTGTGCTGAGATCCATACTACCATGGCTGCTTCACCTCCAGAATGGGAGCTGGTTTGGTTGAAAGTATGAGCTATACTGGGTTTATAGGGTGTAAATACATGCCATGTCAGCAGATGTGGCTCTTTTGTGGCGTAGAGCAAGATTTTAGAGTTAAGTTTCCATATACTCATTACAAGAAGGGGTTTACTAATATAAGAAAGTGGTTGGTTTGGAAGAAGGTTTAAGCCATCAGAATTTCATAGCAGGCACTGAAGATCTGCACAATTGCAGCATTAGAAAGGTGAGGTTTGGGATTCCTAAAATCGGAAGATTGATGTAAGTATAGTGGAAAGTGGGAAAAGAAAGAAAATGGGAAAGAAGTTTGTCTTCCAAGCTGCCCACATATCACCTCCTGACTTAAATGTATTTGTCCTCCCTGTTCAAGGGTGGGGTCTTTTCCCTCTGTCCCCAAAGAGGTGTCAGAAGCTCCTATAAACATTCCACCTAGCAAAGCCACTGAAACAGACTGCTATCATTTGTCATTGTCCTCCTCCACAAAACAAACCCTCCAACCATGTGTTCCGCTGTACATCAACAAAACAGATAATAAAGATGCCAAGGAAGGTTATTCTCTGGATTTTTTTCTTCCTGTTTCACACAGCTTCTGTGAAAAAAACCATGACAGGTGGTTTGAATAAAACATCCTACGTGCTTTCTTTTTTTCATCAAAATTGTGACAAAGAACGGCTTGTTGGTCGCATCCCTCTTGCAATGTCTTTGCTGGGACAGGCTGAAACAGAGGCATTTTTGGAAGCAGCAGTGCTCCTAAGCATTTCCAGGTGGCTGGCCTGGGCAGCGTGTGATGTGCAGATAGGTGTATATCAGACTGTTCTGATGTGCTGCAAGCCAATACATTGCCTACAAGCCAACCAGGTCTACCAGGGATTTATTACAATTAAGCCTTGGCCAGTGGGTGTCACTAACAATTAGCTGTAAGGGAAATTAAAAAAAAAAAAANTAAGATAACCTGAATATTCAAAAAGCATTTCAGGACTTATTTTTGGCGCCGAGCCTTGTTTTGAATCCTTCCTTCAGTCAAACAATGGCAATGAGATCAGAGCCAGGCATCTAGTGCCCGCTAATTACTATCTGGACTGACGCTTGCAGTGAATGGCTGGTAGGAGGCCCGGATAGGATGGGAAATGATTTTACTGAAGTATCCTGCGTGGATTCCCTGGTGGTGGTGGCATGTTTCTTCATGGGCTTCCTACACTGCTCTCCATCACGCAGTGGGGGAACGCCAGCCAGGTGACTCACTGAGATTCTGCCCCATGTTTACTGCAACAGCCCTCTCCACAGGGACTTGCTCACTGTGTGGAACCTGATTTTCCCAACATCTCAAAGGGCTAATTTTAAATTAACAAAAGCTTTGGAAGGCAGGGAGAAGGGAAGGGGGAGGGGGGTTTCTTGCAGGAGGAAAGAGATGGCAGAAATAGACTTCCTTTTTCCTTTCTCTTGTCCAAGATAAGGAAACATCACAGCTAAAGGCAAGTTAAAAACAACTTAAAAGGCAGAAAAATTTAGTCACAAGTATTCCGCTGGGTGGACAATCGAGATATAGAACAAGTCTTCAGCCAGAAGGTTTTTAGGAAAAATTACCAGTGGTCAAGGCAAACAGGCAAAAATCTAGGCAATACTGCTCATATTAAAACTACTGTAGGACCAGGTCATAAATGTCCCTAGAGGAAAGAGAGTCCAGTAGTTAACACAATGGACTTTAATTTATGCATTCCACCCAGGTCTCCTGGTCCCATCTAGGCTTCCTCTCTAACTTTTCTGTAGTGACTTTTAGTTCTCCACTCATAACATAGTGATATTAACATGAAGGTGGCTAAGACCAACATATGAAAGGCTATGAGCTTTGTTGAAGTTATAATTGTACCAATGAGAAGTTGCACTCAGTTCTTAAGAGGCCTGTTGTACTTTGCAAGAATCAAGGCCAGAGAATTTTACTGGGGAGCTCAGATACTCCTGTGACTTTCCAATTCATGGTCCAAGTTTCTAATACATACAGAATAAAACACGTGAGCCCTGCAAACTGGTCCTGAGAATTGCTTCCTGAGCATATGAAGCCAAGGGCATGCTTTCATTGTGTGTCTCCTGGAAAGCTGGAAACCAATTTATCTACTCATGGAAAAGGGAAGCTGAACTGGGATGCCTCAATATACTTTGACTGGAGGTGTCCTTCTGTAGAAGGGGTGGACTGGCACATGAAGAGCATAAATGTGTAATCTTCAGAAAACCTAAGACGAGATGTCCTCTATCATACGAAAGAGTTCATGTTCCAATTCCAAGACTCAAACTCTTTCAAATATTTAAAAGGGTGAAAAAACTCATAATTCATGGAGATAGAAGCCAAAGCTGATGAATTAATCTCACAGGCACTATTGTAGTCTGATGGTCCTCCTGTCAAAAATTGCAGGCCCGTGTAGCTCTGAGGCAGGGAGATGCCATCAGAAAATGACACTGGCAGCTACTCAGTAGAAGTAGAGGTTTTGCATGGAACCAAACCTAATATAGTCGCACTCCAGATTTAATACAAGGATTATAGTAAAGCCTCCTCCTTTTATGTTTCTTGTCAACCGTCTTTTTGTTATTCTTCTTAATTGTTTTCTGAGTGGTCTTTGGGTTATATGAAATTTGACCCAACTTCTAAAGTCTCATGGGCCGATGAAGATATTCTATCCATTATTGTGGTGAACATAGTATCAACCACAGGTCAGCACTAGCTTGAGGATGTCTGCATAATGCTCCATTGCACTAAGTAAACATGCCTTTAATCTCCCTGTACTATCTGGAAAATTATAGTATTTCTTTGATTTTTCCCTTTTGATTTTCTGTTGAGATTACAAGAATTAAAAGGCAAGCGCTTTCTCTTATTACACAAGGCGACATGAACACAAGTATGACAAACAGGTCAGGACCTGTTCCTTGGCCCTGAAGGCAAGTGGTGTGATTCATCTCATGGCCATATGGCTAAACTTTCTTCCGCGTGACAAAAAGCAAGGCCTCACCCATACTGCCTACTGGGAACCCTCTCTGACCTGTGGTATTACTTGAACCATCTCTGAGCATTGTCTGGGAAAGATAAAAATTACATGGAGCAAAACTGTTTCAGTTTTGAACTGACAGTTCATCACTATGGAAAATTGCTGGTCCAGCCCTGGTCTTTTTTACTTTACCAGCATAGACACAATTTAAGCGTACAGCACTCAAAACAAAGGGCTACAAGTTTGACTAGGGCCTATGGATATAACTATAAACAAAAAAAACCCGCCTATTTTTCCAATTCACTTTTTGATTTGGCTTCTATTAATTCAAATTACTAGTCATGAGCACCTCCCCAAAGGAAAATACCAACTCGAAGGCAGCATGCAGTCTCTAAACAATCACTCATCCAGCAGACATTCTCGTGCATTCCTAGCCATTCTCTGCTGGTTTTTCAGCTTTGGAAAATCAGCACACAATGTTACACCAGTGAGTGAGAGGAAAATGCCATTAAAGAACATGACTCACTTGACAGAGCAGTGGATGTATTGCTTGGCTCGGCTATGGTGCACTCTGTTGGCGTCTTTGAAATACACAACTGTGAAAGCAACATCTCTGAGATAATCCTTCCCAAGTGTAGTGAGAAGGAATTGCTGGTGCCACAGAGCAAAACAGATTTCCAAAGCTTGATTCTAATTTCCTGATTTTTAAAAAGCAATTGCTCATCTGCAGCTAATCATGTTTGGGCCTTTCGTTGTCTCCAAAAGCAACATTTTCCAAGGTGCTTTTAATGAACTGAACAGCCTCTTAAAGGCTCACGAGAGACAGAGAGACTGTCAGAGACAAATCACTTTATTTGATTAAGCTTCACAAGATCTTGGTACATTCTTAACGGAAAAGAACACAACAAAGATTGATCATCCTCCCATTTAAATCAGTTGGACTTTTTCTCTAAGGTGGAATCAGATCCAGAACGTATTAATTAGAAATGTGTTTTGATGAAAAGTTGCTATGTAGTGTGAGGTGTGTAACCAGAAAAGCAGATTCGGTTACAGGACAGACATAGCTGGAGTTGACTTCCAAAGGGAAAAAGGCCAGGAGAGGTCCAGGTGGTAGGTTTCAAAATGGAGGGCTCAGTAAGGAGCAAGAAGGGACATCCACACAACCTCAGTCTCACCTCTCGTATGGGCTTGGACCCCCCTGACTTGCAGGACATAGTGTTGTAACCCCACCTACATTCCCAATAACACTGCCAATAGATAAAGACATTTATTTATAACAAACTATTTCGTGTGCCTTGGCAGAAAAGCACATAGTTGCTGAACAGTTGGGAAAGTGTTTTGTCAGAGACAGTCTGGCTGAAGGCTTGCTGAAAACACTGTTTGCTAGAGCTCTGTTGGGCTACATTTCTCATTTACAATCTGCTCTGCTTTTGTTGTTTTGTTTTCTTTAATTAGTATTTTTAATCTGTCTAAAAGAGTGCTTTTCCCCAAACCCAGAGGAAATTGTCTAAATTCTTAATTTAGTAATTCAGCAGCAAATCCTTGCAATTACCCATAGGTAACGTGGTCTGAAGAGCAGGAAATTTTATCAGCTCTTTTGACGGAGATCACAACAAGAAACCTTCTGCACTTCTAGGTGCAGTCTGTGGTTTGTCTGTCAACATATCTCCTACTTTCACTCTCTCCCTCTTTCTGGAAGCCAAATATTGCACAGAATTTGAGCATAGAATTTGAATCACTTTGACATAAGCTGAAACATTGTCAAAAGTTTATTCACAAGGTATATAGGTTCAGTCCCAGAGAAAAACAGACTTTCCTTTCTACTCTACCCTTTTGATGATAAACTGCTTTTGAACAAATGAGAAACCACTTAAGTTTTCATCTGTACCTTTCCTGACAAGTGAAAAATTGACAAACTCCATGAAATAATGTTTTCTCTTACATGTTTTCTTTCTTTGGTACAACTGAGATTTGGCTAGGACAGAACATCAATCTGCCAGAATTAATGCGGAAGGCGTAGGATTTGTGGTATTTCAGACCCAGTCAACACAATTAAGCAAGCTTTGTTCTATTTTAAATTCAGAGAACATGTCCATCACCTTAGAAGTAACTTCCAGAAAGTTTTGTTTGTTTTGTTTTGTTTTGTTCTTAAACCAGGCTAGTTCCAGGCTGATTTCCAGCGCGGTTAAGTTTCAAACCCAAATAAGAACTTCTGAGGAATCATCTGAGCTGAACCTCCAGGTCTTTGACAAGACTTACCTGTTGAGAATAGACAGATGGTCTTTCCACACAGAGTTCTGTTTAGCTTCAGGCCTCCCTGCAAGATCTTCTGTCACTGCAAAATTAATATTTTCAGGAGTATCTAGACTCTCTAGAGAGAAATAGAGCAAAAAGCTTCAACAATTGTGACCAAGCTTGTTAGGAAAATAAAATAATGTCCAAAGCTCTCCAATGTTCCAACAGTTCTGGCATAAAAAAATCTCAGATGCTTACATTAAAAAATAGGGGCCGTTACTCTATCTTTTTTTTTCTATTCAATTGTACACTCATTCAAACAATATCAGGTTAAATCTAACTCAGCCTTTTCAGAGCTATAATAACCCCAAAGTAAATTACATCCTCAGTTTGCTGACAGGAGTCTTAAGGGTCAGAACTCTAAATTCCATCACTTTGGTGTAGTGCCAGGGATTTTGGAAAGAAAAAAAGAAAGAAAAAAAAAAGAAAAAACATCAAGTAAGCTTCATATGCATGTTAACAGATGCAAATAATTTTAATAAATCTAAACCTAGGACTATGTGCACCCTAGAGTCTCATCCGTGTTTTATTCTGACATGTAAAATAAAACCTAATGAGAAGTTTCCATAGATTTATGAGAAGAGAAAGGAGAATAGTATTTTTATTTCATTTCCAAACTGCTGTGGAGCCAGTAAGGGATAAGCATTATTTGTGCTAAATACCATGATGTACAGTTTAGACTGTGGTTACTGAATATTGGTTATTATATAATATCAGCGGAAAGACATGGAAAAGGAATAATTACTAGGCATCTTCTGGGCTTGCTGTACCCTGAGTTTCCAGAGATTTTTTGTAACCATAATGAATTTAACCATTATTTATCTACTAACCCTTAGTGCTTCAAAATTACAAAGCAGGGTTCCATATCTTCATTATCATATATCTCAAGTGAGATGCTCATATATATGGGCAGGTAAATGCTCAGGAAGAAAAAGATTTCTGGAAGTCAGACCACTTTTCTTGAAATGTTTGAGCTTGGAATAAAGCTCATCAAATTCAAGAAGCCCAATTTTGATGTTGGTTTTTTTTTCTTACTGGTGACTTAACACTGGCATGGACTCTTCTTTGATATTTTGGTTTAGTGGTGGACCTGGTAGAGTAGGGCCAATGGTTGGACTAGATGATCTTAAAGGTCTTTTCCAACCTAAATGATTCTATGATTCTGTGATTTGTCATGCAGCAGAAACGTGTTTGCCCTTACAGTCTGCCACTGAAGGTTTACAACTTAACTTGCAGGATTTCCTCAGATGTTAGTGTGCTTTAAGAAAATTGTCCAGACAGCCCTGGCACAATTTGTTGTAGGTGGCAGAAATAAGTGAATTCTGTGAAATGTTTTGCTCACCCAGGCTGCCAGTAGAGGAAAACTTGGGATATTGGGATTCAAAGCATAGAAGCCAATCACTTGGCCTCCATTATCTGGCAATAAGCCCTTATTGCCTACCTGACCCAATCATTAGAGGAGAATGTGAAATCTGAACCATTTTTTGGAAATTATATCTCTCTGGATATTATTGGAAACATAAGGCAACTGTACCATAACTTAGACATCTCAATCAGACGTTCAAATGGAATGGGATCAGTCTGGCCCATTGTTTCTAAACATGAAGGTAGAAAGTGAGGAAGTCCTGTCATTATAACAACAGTCCCTATAGCTCTCACTATCTTGAGAGCTCTAAAATTGTGAAAACCATTAAAAATGACATTAATTTTCCAGAAATGTCTTTAAAAAGGGAGGAGCTGGGATGTCTTGGGGATTCTGGTGTTAAAGTGAACCCTGTGTGACAGATTTCTGTTCTCTTCTCAGTTGTTCTTATTCTTACAGAATGAGGCTAGGGAGAGGTTGATTAATGCAGCAGATACAGACTAATGATTCTTTTTGCTCCTTGGCATGAGAAGGCTCCAGGATTATGCGCTCCACACAGCTTCCCTACAAGGAGAGGAGGAGACCGTGCAGCGCGCTCTATAAATTGCTTCCCAGGGAATGTTAAGTGAGCAGTTAGGCAGTAATGATTCTCTTGTGCCTCTTTGGGCAGGGAAAGGTCCCGTTTGCTCTGGCCTAGCCTAATTTTTTAGCACGTTTTGCCTTGGTAGCAGCATTTTTTTCACATCCCTATTTTCTCTTGAATCAGTGATTTGGTTGTTTCAGTTCCAAGTTTTCTTAATGTTCTCTTTTCTTTTCTTTTTTTCCCTACAAACCTCAGCAAACAGTCCTTCGTCAGGTCCTGACTGATTATTTTCACCTGGCTGATGACTCTGCATCTTTCCCTCTTTGGTAAAAACTGCATGGATGTAACAATTTACTCCCTGTTGCAAAAGTTTTCACTCCAATTAACTGATAAAATGAATATTTTGGTGTAGCTTATTATTTAGTCCAATGGCCAGAGTTTTTTGCATTAAAAGAATTTTTTTATTTAAATCAAGGCCATATTTTGTCTAGGAATCTGTAGTTGCTCACCTAATTAATCTATCTGAAAGCAGCCATACGATCATTTGTGTGGGGAACCATATGTCATCAACCACGATCCTCAACTTAGCATTGACAGTGCACTGTGGCTGAAAAACTCAATGCAGCTGAACTCGGCTAGCTCAATGAACTAACACACAGACCTCTGAATTCAGTTGGTTTACACACTATTTTATTTTTTGAATGCTTTAGGAGCTACCAAATTAAAAATCCATTCTCAATTATGGAGTTTTATTTGATTCCGTATATCTCAAGACTAGTTTGGGTTTGTGGTTTCTTTTTAGTGAAATCCTATTAATTTTGAAATCAAATCATATTGATTTCAACAGGAATGGAATTTCACTTTTAAAACCTTTAAAGGAGACACCGAACTTTTAAATTGAATTAATTTCCTTCATTCCTTGTCATAATTGATTTTTTTCTCAAAGAAGCATATGGTTAGAGACGCATTAGCCTCATTAAATGGATCATTAGAAATGTGTAGGCCTGTAAGGCTCTACTATTAACTACTCTGCATATCTTATGCCAATATTGGCAGGAGGTATTTAAGACATCATAATACTGACTGAGAAGCATTTAAAGGCAAGTCAGGAGTCTTCTGAATAATTCTGAGAGATATGTTCCATTTCTAATTTTGTAATATCCACTCAAATTCACCTGGGAAATTTTTTTGATTGTGCAATGAGATCCTTCACGTTAAAGCATGAAAGTGTCAGTTTTATTCTCAAACTCCATGTACTCAAGAAATAGGAAAGGAAATATAAAACTCCATCAATAAAGATTTTCCCAAATATCCTTAAGTATATCAGGACAGAAATAAACATAAGACAATCGGACAGTGGTACTCTATATGCCCTTGATTTGAAGTTATGTTCTTTTTTCTCTGAATTTCCCTTCACCTTACTGCAATGATGTGTTTTGCTATTGTCATTACATCTTTTTATTTCATTTTCAAATCACAGAAGTGCAACCAGGAGTTTTTCTTACTAATTTTCAATTTTGCTTTTTTTCTTAATTTTTTATATACAACACTATTTTCCTGAATATTCAACATGGACTAGGCTCTCTTTTTGCATGTTTACTGTGAGTTTCAGAGTGAAAACAACAAATTCCATTCACCTGTTTATTTTAAATGGGATTCTGAATCAGTATTATGGAACTGCTTAAAATTTTCTGAGATTTACTCTTTTTCTCACCATCCGCTTAGAGTTTCAGTGTTCTAAGCAAATGCAGTTGGCTTGGAGCTGTCCTGCTCTGTGGCTTGCTGTGCTTAGGGATCATTAAAAGAGTTTGTCCTCCTTGAACTTCTCAGGTACAAAGGGCTTGATGAACAAAATTATTAATTTTGTGTGCTGTGATTCCATCCTAGCACAACTGCTTGCTGTTATGTACTTATTTCTTCATATTGGGACTGTATTAAATTTCAGATGCCTTTTCTCTTGTTTGCTTCCCCGAGCTTAACAAACTGGGCCTTTTCATCAAATATTAACAAGTTAATAATAAATTGTCGTGTCATTTACAACATGGGTGCATTCTAAAGGCATGTGCAATCTTAAGTGGGGATGCCACATGCTGTTAATTTTGGATAAAGCGACAGTTTTATACTTCAGGTCTGCAGAATGTTAGGGGCATTCACAGTTCTCACTCCTAATTTATACAAAGGGCAATGGCAGCATGGCTTAGTTTATTTGTTATAGTAGCAATCCTTTTGGCACATGCTGGCACTGGCACTGAAAGCAGAATAATGTCACCAGAGGCCGTTTCCTACACACTGCCCTGGAATTGCTCAAAAATCTCAGCTGGAAAACAGCCTGCTGAGGCCTGAGATCATAAAGGGCTTCTCGTGCGTAAATGACACTGATCCTGATGCTGGAACAAGTAGTTAAACCCTCGACAAGCTCAGAAAGAGCATGGAAAAAAAGCCCAGAAAATTGTGCTTGATTTTGCAATTTTTTTTATTTTTTTTTTTCAACCGCCTATGGTCTGCACACAGATGCCACTGGCTATGATCCATATATAGAAAGGGGGAAGATTAAAAAAAAAAAAATGGTACAGTTACAGTTGCAAGCAGAAGGTCCCTTAAAACATCCTCCAAAGTCACGATTTGTCTAGTATGCTGCGCTCCACTTTTGGAGCCAGACTCTCTTCAGTGGTGCCCGGTGACAGGACAAGGGGCAACAGGCACAAACTAGAACACAGGAAATTCCATCTCAACATGAGGAAAAACTTCATTACTTTGAGGGTGGCAGAGCACTGGAACAGGCTGCCCAGAGAGGTGAAGTCTCCTTCTCTGGAGATATTCCAAACCCCGCCTGGACGCCATCCTGTGCAACCTGTTCTAGGCGGACCTGCTCTGGTAGGTGGGTTAGACTAGAAGATCTCCAGAGGTCCCTTCCAACCCCTACCATTCTATGATTCTGTGATTTTGGAAGTGTTTTCCTAAAGTAGCAGTAAAATGCAGGTCAGGAGACATCTGTTCATCTGACCCTAAAAGATGTGCGGGGTGATGAGTTTAGAAATAACATTCCAAGAATAAAATTAAAATTCACAGCTTCCACCTCAAAAGGAAAATGGCATTTAATAAAACTATGTTATTCAGGTATCTGTCTGTGTTAAGGCTGCTGCAGACCAGACCATCGCTTCACACACACGCTCACTGCCCGAGACAATCATATCTCTTTCATGAGGGGATGAAAAAGCAAAGCCCTTTCTCCCATTTTGCCCCATTTTGGGTATAAAATGCAACACAGACTAGTGCTGCAGTAAACGAAATGCAATTTTACTTTAAAGTGAAGGGACAGTTGTTTTTAAATATAGCAGTGATTAAAAGAAACATGATAACCATGGTTTTGGCACAGGAACTGATAAAATCTTCTGGATAACTATCACTTTCCCTATCTGCCTGGTTTGTTTTTCCAGTTGTTCTCTGTTTTCACACTCAAACTTTTTGTATGATTTGCAGACACATAGCACGCCTGGCCATGAGTATACAAGCCTTCCTAGGAAACCATAATCGAGATGTATTTATTAGCTTGTTCATCCAAAAAAAAGTCCTTTACTTTCAAAATCCTTAGAAATAAACTGAAAAGCACAAACCACAGATGACAATAAAGGTCATGCACTGGTAAATGGCAGATAAGCACATCTGAGAATGAAACATTTCTGAACATGAAGAACAGAAGAAGAGAGTAGATGTGCATTTGTTGTAAGACCATGGGCAGTGGCTTCACTTTGGATTTTGACCACAGATTAAAGTTATCCATGATATAAATTGAATCTGTCTGGACACTGGATGTTTTCTGGTAAGGAGAATCTTTTTATACTACATGCCATTAAAAAGCACAGCAAAGCAGAAGCCAGTATCAGAGTTTCACTGGGGTGACATGGAGTTAAGAATCAATAATAAAATTCTAGTTCAGGCACCTGACATTTAATTTTGGATTTGTGATTAAAATTGGATGTGAAGAACAACATACTGGTATGGCATTTTATAACTGTTCACCTTTATTATAGAAAAGATGCTTGAGGACATCAAACTGTTGGAACAGGTCCAGCGAAGGGCCACTAAGATGATTAGAGGGATGGAGCACCTCTCCTATGGGGACAGGCTGAGAGAGCTGGGGCTGTTCAGCCTGGAGAAGAGAAGGCTCCGGGGAGACCCGATAGCAGCCTTTCAGTACCTGAAGGGAGCCTACAGGAGAGCTGGAGAGGGACTCTTTGTCAGGAAGTCTAGTGCTAGGACAAGGGGTAATGGTTTTAAATTGGAAGAGGGGAGATTTAGATGAGATATTAGGAAGAAGTTCTTTACTGTGAGGGTGGTGAGGCACTGGAACAGGTTACCCAGGGAAGTTGTGGAGGCCCCATCCCTGGAGGTGTTTAAGGCCAGGCTGGATGGGGCTTTGAGCAACCTGCTGTAGTCAGAGGTGTCCCTGCCCATGGCAGGGGGGTTGGAACTTGATGATCTTTAAGGTCCCTTCCAACTCTAACCATTCTATGATGATTCTATGATGCTAGGAAATACTAAATCAGAAACCCATTGGTCCATTGCACAGAAGTCAGGTCTGTTGAGACATGAAGAAAAAAAAATCATCTGAATTGTTTAGAAAACAAGAAGTTGGAGAGATGACCTCATGGAGGAGGAAATTTGAAAATTCCTCAGACCAAGAGCGGTGGTGATGCGACTTTCACATATGCCTACAGTGGAATGAAGGACCAGAGGAGATTTCCCCAAGCTGCTGAACTCAACCCTCTATGTCCTACAACCCCTTTCAGGAACTTCTGTTGATGGAGGAACAAGTTTCCATCCCATAGATTCAGAGCACAGAAAGGCTTCAGGGCGTTGCAGGTGTCCAATAGTGTTGTTAAAAGTCCCCAAAAGTATTAACGTCAAAATAATTTCCTTGTTTTAATAGCTGAAAATAAGTATCTAAAAGTTCAGTCTCTCACTTAGTGACTTCCATCGCATCATGTCATTAAAAGCTAACTCCTGTAAACACCAAGGTTCGGTGAGGATCAGATGGACAATGACTGGGGACATCACAGGACAGGATGACGGATGTGAGAGGCAGTTGGACCCAAGATGCCAGTGTGTGGCCACAGCTCCATGTCCCAAGGCTCAGCCAGCTGTGAGGTCCAGCCTGCATTCCCAAAGGGCATGCATCCACACTCTCCAGTGTGCACGCATCTCTCCAGTAGCTGCTCCAGACCTCCAGACCCTATAGTAGCCAACTTGCCAACCCTCTGTTCCCTCCAGCGTTTGGCCCCAAGGCCATGGTCTCTCTCATGCCCATCTCCAAGGCCTCTTATCCTTCCCAGCGGCTAGTCTGGTTTGAAGTTCGTTAGCATATTAGGTGTATCCACATGCACACACAGAGAGGACTGCAGTTCCTTAGGGAAACACACACACCCTGGTCTCTCTGGCTCCTGGTCCCACAGACACACAAGCCCTGTGAGCCACGGCCCCTTCTCCAGCTGCTGGCACTCAGATTGCATTACACACACATGCACACGGCACTGGGAGCCCCTTGTCCAGGGAGATATTTGGAAATGGAGTTTAGTAAGAGTGAGCTGAGCAAGGGCAGAGCATGGCCAGCCCTGATTTATACATGTTCAACTGCTTTGATCCCTTTATCCCTCTGTTTTTCCACACTTGCTCCTCCCCAAGCCACATTCATTGGTCCTTCCCCCAAACATCCTATAATACGTCTCATACACTCTCACAACTCCCATAAAAACTTCCCACCATAAGTTTTACACAGTCCACAAATGCTCCTCCCTTACATCCTTCTATGAGTCGTGTTCCTCCTAAGGCAGTAAAGCTTTCAAGGCCACCTGGGAAGCATTTCTTTGGCCAAGCCAAGCCATCTCGGTGGGTCTCAGCCCTGACGGTGCTGATCACCCTCCGTGGGTAGCCTGGGCAGCCCCAGGAGCAAAGGAGTCAGAGCTCCATTGGCACTAATTACGTTGTTGTGATTCCTCCACCTATTGTGCTTCCTCAACTGCTTGATGAGCCTTTGTGTTTATGTGATTAGCTCTTAATCACATATGCTAACAGATTAGGGAAACATCCTGCTGGCTGCCTAGTTTCTTGCTCTTCTGACCAGCCCTGGCGTGGCACCTAGCATGATCTGCCTGCCTGCTGATCCAAAAATATCATGCCCTGCTGCTTCCCATTGCCTAGGCTGCATTAAGTTCCCAAGGTCTGGGGAACCCTGTCTGGCCAACATCTCATTGTGTTCTCCTCCTTTCAGGCTGTATCAATCACCAGCTTCTCCTCACCTGCATTTGTGAAGGTTTTGAGATCCTATAAAAATCTTCCTGCTATACAACTTGTCTCATTTGTTACTGCGTGCCTTTCCCTTTGGCTCCTTCCCTCCAATTACGACACTAGTCTTTCCTCCGGGTTTCCCTGTCATTCACTCAAAGACGTGTGGTGCCTGCACCTCTGCCCCATTCATGTCCCTTCTCAAAACTCCTTTTCCCTGGAAGACTCAGCAAATCAGCTGATGAAACATCTTCTTGACCCCACTGTGAGATATAAGGGCAAGAACGAAGAGATCAGTGAAAAGCAGCAGTAACTCTGCTTTATCGAGCAGATAGTCTAGATTTTGCAGATTGGTTTTAAAGCAAAACAATCGATTTTGAAGCAGGGTCCACATGAAACATTTTCCCTTTCCCGACGCTGGTAAGAAACATGCGGGTACATAATCTCTGCCTTCCAGACTCATTCCAGCAGCCACAGAATCTGCGTGACCCTTCTGCTGCCCCTAGGACCGACCACAGTCGGGGCAAGGCAAAGAAAAAGCTCCATCTCCCAGAGATGTTTGTCATAAAATTTAGCAGCACCCTAACAGACATTCCCCAAAACTAATGCTTTGAAGACCTCAACAAGAACAGATTGTTGTTTCTCTCTTTATTTTCCCAGCCATTGTAAAATGCCTGCTTTTTTGGTACCCTTTGATGCTTTACTAGAGCAGGGACTATGCTCTGAAGGCGTGGTGACGGTACAACTCAACTGAAGACAGAGGATTTACGCAGTCTGAAGACCTGGCCCTACGTTTCACCTTGGCCTTTCCAGCATGCTGATTTAATTTAACCCAAGGCCAGGAATTAAAATAAAAAACCCCAACAATTCATGCCTGGTTACATTTGTGCTTGTGACCTACGCCTGTCCGAACAGGAGTTGGACAGGACAAAGCACAATGCACTTCCTTGCTTTTATTGCTTTCATTCACTTCATGTCATGCCAAAGAAGGTTGATTTAGGAAGTTCTAGTAATTAGCTGCTGATGTTTTTGACTGCTGTTCCCAAGAGACTTACAATGACTTGTAATGGTTGTTCTGTAGGAAACTCTTTCTGGAACGATTGTAGATAACGTATATTCTGTGTTTGGCTTTACTTTTACTCGATTATTTTTTTAAGCAGGGAACATAATTTTTCCTTTAGGCCAAAGTCACCTGTTCCCTACATCCCAGAAACCTCATAAATCCCCATTCCCCTCTCAGACCATACTGACATTTTGCTGTCAGACTCCACAAAAGAAAGAGGCTTCCTAATTCAGTTACATATTAGACATAGGATAAGTAAAATGGACAAAGCAAGCAAGGAGAGAGAAAAAATTAATGCTATCTTTATACCAGAAGTAGATGCAGTGCCTTCCATTGCACTTAGCAGTTCAGAAAACTCAAAAGGAGGAAGCACAGGAGCAACATGTATTTGGAGAGCACAAGTGGTTAGAAAAATTTAAATCTGGGCTGGTGCAATTAAAGGAGGCTCAAACAGCTTCTAATGTGGTCTGTGGCTGGTTAGTCTCTCACTCTGCAGGATGCTTCCCTGCATTTTTAACTCACGGTTCTGTTAAAAATTAGTGGATGCCTCAGCACTGTTGCATTAAACCTAACAAATTCCACGCAAAATTAAAAGAAATACAATAATTATCATTCTAATTCCTCTTTCTGTGCCCTCTGCTGCTCATACACACATGTATTTCTCAAACCCGTAGCACGCAGCTATTAGACACCTATTTTGTCTCTTCGATGACTAAACAGTTGGGCATCCATAGCTATAGCTATAGCTATATTTCATACTGTAAAAAAAAAAAAAAAAACAGCCTGATTTTCAGATTTTCACTTACTCTGTTAATCTGCTACCCACATTGAAAACTCCTGAAAAATAATACCAAGAAAAGCAGATTCTAGCGTGTGCCTTGTATTCATTGGGTTTGCAAACCGGAATCATAACTTTAATAAAACCGGATTGTTTCTTCCAGAACTGACCTGACCAAGAGTGACTCAGGAAGGATATCGTGCGTGAGAGGAATCCAGCCCTGAGAAGGATGTCAGTCATAATAAAACTGTGCTGTATTGAAGTGCTCGTAAAAGACCGGCTTTCTTCACACGCCATTGCAAAGCATTACTCATTTGTCGCACTATCTAGGACTGACATTTACCAGCTGCAATTTGCTATTGTGATGCTTTTCCCTTTTACTTCTATTAACTGAATGCAAACAACATATGACAGCAGATTTGAAATCCTATCAACAACATATTACAGCCACTTAAAAACAGGAATACGGAGATGTAGCATAGGCAATAAGACATAAAGACACAAACCGTGAACCTTTTTCTCAGCCAAAATATAATAGCATGCAGGTGGGCTATCTTCCATGTGAGATAAATAAAAATATGGAGCACACTGAAAACAATATGTAGCTGATTTGCACCTGGCATGAGTTTGGCCCGTAGTGTGTTTTTCTCCTGAAGGGGTATTTAAAAGTCAGGCAGACATGGTGATGAGGAATATGGTTTAGCAGTGGTTTTGGCAGTGTTAGGTTAATGGTTGTACTCGATGATCTTAAAGGTCCCTTCCAACCTAAACCATTCTATGATTCTACAATTCAACAAAGAAAATGAAGTGTAGGCCTAAAACTGCATCACAAAGAAGACAAGAAATCTGAGTAACACAAAAATCAGTGATTCACAATGTCCTGTATCTCTAGAGTAAAAGGATTTGTAGCCTTCTCCATGTTCAATGTTTAAGATGGATTATTAGTTTTTACTGGGGTTGCTAAAATTAATTTACTCTTGCACCTTCCACCCTCGCTTTATGATGATGCCTTTTGAATGTTTAGGATTTAATCCCTACCAAAACGTCGCTAATGTGACCCATGTCACATGCACAGCTGACTGAGTGGCTACTGAGTAGCTCTGATCTTCAGTTGGGGTTTTAACTTCTCCTTGGAAATAACCGCACAGAAATTCAGATGTCCTCAGGGGAACTGTGCCACACCGATGTGTGCAGGTGGAGCCCACGGACCTCTCCCTTCCCTCAGCCAGAAGCTATATTTTTCCCTGCTCCCTGCAGCAACGATCCAGAATTCAAGGTCTGGAGACCTTGGCTCACGTCCACAGCACTTACCAAACCAAGTACATCTCAGCAAAAGGTATGTTTGCGGAATGTAACTTTTAACCTCATATTCTTTGTGTATTGTACAGAGAGGAGCTGAACAGTTTTATTCTTTTTTTGGTTACACATTCTTTGCTAGTGTTTTGTCAATTAATAAATATTTGCTGAATTCCAGCACACAGGGTATTTTTACAAATGCTCAGAATATTTCTCAGATTAGTTTGGAAGTCCTTGCCAAATGATAAGATAATGATAAGAAAATAAGCAGAACACCCACACAAGGTACAGATAGCTTGGGTGTTTTATCAGGATTTAGGATTGTGACACAGTCCTAGTGCTGTTATACAAGAAATCTATGCTTAGAAAATCTCCTGTCTAGGACACCTTCCAGGTCTCAACTCTGATATGTCTCTTGCGTGCCCATGTGAGCAACCAAATTTTATCAGCAGCTCCTTCTTCAAATGCTGGTAAATTCCTGCTGCTCAGTACTGTGATTTCTTTCACAAGTAGACACTTCTCTAGCTCAGAGTGAAGTGGAAGACAGAGGCAAGAATGGTGCAGAAGCCAGGAGGAATCTCTAAACCATCATCTCATTCATTTATTTTGTCAAATATATGGGTCTATTAACACCTTCTCCTTATTTTCTGACTTTGCCTTTGGCACACAGCCCCTCCATAGTCACTGTGATCAGTGGAGATCCAGCCAGCAGCAGGCAGGGCAGTGAGAAACACAATTCACTTAGTAGGCACCTAGAACAGGTCAGGTCCCTCATAGAATCACAGAATCACAGAACGTTAAGGGTTGGAAGGAAAGTCTCGAGATCATCTGGCCCAATTCCCTTGCCAAAGCAGGTTCGCCTACAGCAGGTTGCACAGGATGGCGTCCAGGCGGGTTTTGAATACCTCCAGAGTCGGAGACTACACCACTTCTCTGGGCAGCCTCTTCCAGTGCTCTGCCACCGTCAGAGGAAAGAAGTTCCTCCTCATGTTCAGATGGAACTTCCTATATTCAATTTTATACACATTGCCCCTTGTCCTATCACTGGGCACCACTGACAAAAGACTGGCCCCTCCTCCCGGCACCCTCCCTTTAAGTATTTGTAAATATTGATGAGATCCCCCCTCAGCCTTCTCTTCGCCAGACTAAAAAGACCCAACTCCCTCAGCCTTTCCTCATAAGAAAGATTCTCCAGCCCCCTAATTATCTTCGTGGCCCTTCACTGTACCCTCTCCAGCAGTTCCCTGTCTTTCTTAAACTGGGGAGCCCAGAACTGGACACAGGACTCCAGATGTGGTCTCACCAGGGCAGAGTAGAGGGGGAGGATGACCTCCCTCAGCCTGCTGGCCACACTCTTCTTCATGCACCCCAGGATGCCATTGGCCTTCTTGGCCACAAGGGCACATTGCTGGCTCATGTGCTCATATTGTGCCTGTCTCTCACCAGTGGCTGTAAAGTTAGTCCTGGCTCACTGGTTTACATGGAGATATCTACCCTGTAGACACCTCTGACTAGATTAGATGGATCCTGCCTGAGGTTCATAGATGAGAATGAACTTCCTAGAGCAGGAAGCCACCAGAGCAGAATAACTATCGCCAAGGCTAGTTGACAACGTTGGGAGCTTTCGGTTTGGGATGACCACTTTCAGACACACAAAAGACCTTTATTTTGATATTGTGGATGTTCACTACTTTCCATTGGTAGATCAAGCAAATAGATCGCATTACAAACATCTCCCAGTCTGCAATGCATGCACCAGCTGCGAAAACGAAATGTGTTGCTTCTGAACCCATTAGCCTTGTTGCATCTCAGCCAATTAGCCTCCCTAAAAGAATGAGGGTTTGTAAGTTCAGCTTCAGAGCCATATTAACGTCACGCTGCTGCTTCCAGCTTTACAATCTCCGAATGTCTGAATCTAGTCTCTGTGCAGGACCGCCTCATCTCAAGCTGTCTACAGCAAACTCATGGCACTCTAATTTTCCATAAATGACCATGGGTTTCTCAAATGGGCCTTGAAAATTGAGGTGCTCAGATCCATGAGTTGCTATAAGCTATTTTAATCTGTGCAGACCGAGGATGTGCTGTGTAAAGCATGCTGTGATGAGCAGGTAACGTGTACAGTGCCATGGAAACCACAAACCAGCTGCAAACCCACCTTGATACCAAGAGCCAGAGGTCAAAGAAACGGTGCTCTAGTTTGTGGGCTGAGCAAAAGTCTCAGTGCAATCCATTCTTCTGAGTAGCAGACAGTTGTGCCTTCAGCACAACTTCCATGAAGTGTCAACAGTTGCAGTTTAGCATAATTCCTGCAATCAACAAAAAAAATTAAAAAACCCAAAAAAACCAAAACCCATAACAGATGAAACTTGAAATCTTGGACTACTGATAAATATTTGTATTAGAAAAAAGTCACTTTGCATACCTGAGATGTTTTTTGTTTTTAAAATCGGTGCTTGTTTCCATGTTGATATAACCACCAACTACTGTTAATGAGGGACACCACAAAAATAGGTTGCTTTACACTTTTACAACAACCCCTCCCCACCCTGGTTGAAACGACAGATAAAATATCTGATTGAAAATGCCCTTTTCCATTCTCTAGCTTTATAAACAAAGCTGCTAAGGAGAAACTGCTTCCTTATTTCAGAGCTAATGTTGGATTTATTATCTGGATGATATTATTTATCATTAGCCAATGAAAACAAATAAATGAAGAGTGCTAGTATATGCAAAGTGTTCATAATGGGATGAGGTTTCCTTAGGTTATGCAGCAGACTGGTCTCTGGATCATATGGACATGCAGGAGCAATCATTTTCTTTCCGTGAAGGAACCTCTCTGTCTCCTACATGCTCTCATTGATGAACAGAAAAATAAAATTATGCACATCAGTTATAAAGGCTTTGGTGCTGGATTCTTGAGTTTTACATATCTGCAAACACAAGCTGAAGGGATAAATTATAGAATCATAGAATCACAGAATGTTAGCGGTTGGAAGGGACCTCTGGAGATCAGCCAGTCCAAGCCTCCTGCCAGAGCAGGGTCACCTACAGCAGGTTGCACAGGATGGCGTCCAAGTGGGTTTTGAAATGTCTTCAGAGGCTTTTTTCTCAAATTATTACAAGACAGACTTTGGTGTGGGTTAACTTTTTATCACCTACTCCACAATAGCTGCCCGCATATCAGGTGTGGTCAATGTGAAATAATTCAGGGCAGTTTCCTCCATAGCAAACAGGCCCTGGGACAGGAAAATCAGAGTTACCAAAATAATGTAAATATATATTTTGTACCACATCACGGTTTTGTAACCGTACCCCAAATCATGTAGGCACTCTGAAGAACTGCCTTTTTTATTCCTTCAAAAAATTGGTACCAGCATGTTCAGAAACAAACAGCAATTTGAGGTCCTCGTGGTTTAGTGGAACTCCCAACCACCACCAGACAATCCTGCCTCCTTCAAGTACTTCAGTTTCAGCAATTGCATCTTTAGAGCCCCTAAGCCACTTATCACTCAAAAACTTGGCTTATGGCTGTGTCATTTTTCCAAGCTCTTCAGCTTTCCTCTGATTTCTAAAGTGACCATTTCCTGTCATTTCACATCAGCCCATTAGATGTATTAGGAACAAAACCAAACAGCCATCTGCCTCTGAAAAGAGAGGATTTAAAAACAACAGACTCAAGTTGTCACTTTTGCTCTGCCTGGGAACAAAACACTCAGCAACAGCAGAGACGTTCATGATAGTAAGTCATCATATCTCAAAGTTTTCCCAGATTTGACCAGTATGATAAGGGAAGGTCTGTAGAAAACCAAACACCAGCAGGTTCATCAAATTACGTCTGAATTTAGTATCATAGAATTTTACCCGCAATGATGAATTTTGCACAAGTGGTTGTTGCTAGAACAATAAAATTTTTTTTTTTTTCCCTGCTGTAGAGTAGACTTGCAGATGAGTAAGAAACCTACTCAGTGTGTGCACATACCCCTCCTGCCCAGAGTCCCAATAAAACCCTGCAAGGTGGCTGCCTCTCCCCTGATTTCGATCAGGATGATGCGACTCGTATCATTCTAAGCAACGAGAAGTAATGAGATCTTTGCTGTTTTCAATATCGCTTGGGTAGGCTTCAGACAGGACACAGTGGACGCGTGTGCGTGGAGTCAGATAGTACTTCACGCTTTAAACTGGCTTCAGACAAGTCAATTTAAGCACCTGTAGCTGCCGCAGGGTAGCGCTGCCGAGGTCAGCATGGGCTGCTTTATCCCACTCTGACTGCACCACGGTCCTGCTCGCAGAAGGTGAGGCTTAACTTCCCGTTATTATTCCCCTGACCTGATGGGGCCCATGAAACATTTATGATACAACCTCCCAGATTAAATTCCACCAGCAAATGAATTATTAAAAAAAAAAAAAAACCGAGGAGGAAATCTGGGCTGTTACTATTACCATTGCTTTAAATGTTTTATTTGTATGGGACATTCTGTACAAGACAATGTTAAATATACATTTTTTACAAGGGTGACATGTATGACACCTTACCAAAATAGTACCTCTGCTTAGATATTCATCTACATACACAACATGCCACGTCTGTTGTTAGCTAAGGGGTCACTTTTCAGCACAGGGTATATTTTTTATGCCATAGAAGAAAAGAGAATGAAGTTAAGACATACATGCAAACCGAGTGCCAAATGCCATCGGTGTCTTTTAATGCTCAGTTATCAAATGGTCACTGCTTTGTTCATTTCAGGAAGTCACATTCATTGGGCAATGAAAAAGAAAACGACAAACAATGAAGAGGAAAACGTAATTTAAAAAAATAGATGCACACTGCTGGAAGAAGATATGATCCTGCACAGATCTGTGCGAAGGTTTTTGCATTGTCGTATAACATTTTGCATTGCCGTGTCTGATTGATTCACTCAAAAAGCCCTGTAATGTCTTAAAGGAAATAACTTCTGGTGCTTAAGATTGAATAAAAATGCTCAAATCTTCTTGTTGATGCAGACAGCGGCTGAGGTAATGCTCTGGCCTTTTACTGCAGCAGAACTAGATCTAAATGAATGTTCTGGTTGTACATTTCCTCCTTATGGAAGGATGCCCTGCCACATCTCAAGAGACACCTCCCTTGTCTAGTAAGGCCACTGTTAATGAACCCTGGTGAAGAAAGATACTGTTCTTAGGCTCCAGAAGCAAGGCATCCAGGAGCAAGGATGGTGGAAAGACTTTAGCAATGCTGAGGTTCTCAGTGCTCCACCTCGGTGGAATTACCCTACACAGGTGGTGGTTCAGTAAAGTGGTCCAAGTCCTTTATTTCTGCCTTTGTGAGTGAAGACACCAGTGAACCTGGATTTAGTTCACCTTAAACAGGTGACACATGGACAGTGGACTTTGCAGAACAAATATACGTGTGCATAATGACAGAAAATGGGTAAAAAATATGTCTCACTGAGGTTCTGTTGTCACAAAAATTGTTTCAACAAAAGTATTCTCCATAACCATCAATGAAGGTGCCTCAAAGTTCTTTGCAGCCTGTTTTAGAAAGGGGGTCAGAGTTCAGTGCCCCTCTGCGTCTTCATTTATCCTCCACGATAAACCATAGAACACAATCTATTTCCAAGACCTATTCAATAATCTACACTCTCCCTTGTATCCTGAAAAATTCTGACTTCCTCTAGGCTGAAATCCATTTGAGACAATCCTCTTGGGCTCCCTTTATATCCTCTTATCATCCTACAGTCTGGAGCACAGTTCTCAAAATACTAAAGCAAATATACGTCACGTCCTGGTATGTCCCCTTCTCTGAACAGAGAACAGCTCCTCTGAACACATCTGCACTGTAGACAGCTGTATTTTAGTCAGATGAAATCTGGCTTGTCACAAGGCAGCTCCCTCCTTCCCCAGACGAACACTTATCTTTGCTGCTCTTCTATCAGGGAGTGGAAGGTTATCTCCAAACTGCCATACTTTAAAGCACTGCCTTAAAGTAAATGGTGTAGGTTTCCTAGACTGGAAAATCCAGAAAGGAATTTTTTGTTAAACCTGGTTCCAAAAATCTCCCTCCCATTTTTCATCTCTACACTATTTCTGTCCAAATGCACTCTGCAAAAAAAATCTTATTTTACATTACAGATGCCCTGTGAAGCAGGTGGGAAAATCAAACTGTATTTGCTTCATGAAACAAAATGTGGATTATAGTTCGTAGAAATTTCAAGAGGAACAAAGGCTTTGGATCTGGGATCTTTGACTGTTTGGGATCTCCCACTCCTGGAAGCACTGAAGCTCACTCTGAGGCAAGCTCTTCCTGGGAAGCTGGAGTGCTTGAAGTATGGATGATGAGTGTAACTTAAAGGCAGTAAGTATATCGAGTCCACCTATAGCTGACAGTACATACATATTCCTTTATACACAGAGATGAAAGAGTTTGCCAAAGGCCATGTAACACCCCTGTGGCAGAATCAGAAATGAGCTCAGATCTGACGCCTTCGAGGCTGAATGGGAGATCTCAGTCTCACAAAGTTTAAAGAAGTTTGCCTCTCTGATGTGGACCAAACAAATTACATGACACTGAATTAAATAAAATTAAAATGACTGAAACTCTGACATGCTTTACTGCATATAGATAGTTTGATGTGAATGGGAACCAAAGAGGGGGACAGATGTTCATTCAAAGACTATCTAAACCTTTCTGGTACTCCGTTATGGCTTATATTTGGTTGGTTTCCAAATCCAGCTTAAGTGCTAGGTCCCCGAGATTTGTATTTGCATAGTCAGTTTGGTATCTCTACACCAAACATAGCAGGACATCAAATTTTCATTGGAAATTGATTTTGGACATAGAGACTAGTCCTTTATCAGGACTCAGTGGAGTTTGCATACTCCAGACTAGGAAGAAGGTGATAGATATCAGAAAGTAAAAGTTCTTTATTAAACTCTCATGAAATACTCTCTCTCAAGAGAGAGGAATGTCTAGAAACACCAGTTATCTGCTTCTTTTCCAAGGCGTTTTTTTCCAGTCTTCAATTCGGTAACTTGTTCCAATTTTGCTAAAGTGTTGCCAAAATATGTCACTAAAAGAATTCATTTCAAAGTACAAACTGTTGTTTCGGTACCTTGCGATACATCCCCGCAATACATCATTTCAGTACGTGCACTTTATTTAATCATGAAAAATGGTATCTATCACAGATAGGCACCATTTAAATTTCAAACCTTCTCTTCTGTTTTCTTGTAATCACGAAGAAGCAAACCACAGATATCATCTCACTCTGGTGTAAATAAACCCTAGTACATAAGTAGTTACAATGGTATAATTGTAAAGATTATACAGTTTTCTCTCCAGAAAGAAAAATGAGTGACATAGGTGTGGGGCACTGCTACACACCAACTGCACCAGTATAAGGAACGTACTAGTATAATTTTTATTCTGGTAAAACAAATCCACCATCTTTACAGCAAATTTTATGACACAACAAGAACTTTGTTTAGGTCACAGTTACCAATCTGTTTAGTGCAAAGTGAGACTTCCTAATAGCAGGTAAAGAAGTGAATATTTATTTCTTGGATGATATTTTATACTTTCACTGGAGTTTTGTAATTGAAGAAAGAAGCAGTAGAGAGAAGGCATGTACTCTGACAGAAATCTGGGTTCAACATCTGTCATCAGATGCTTTGAAACAATTGCAGGATACAGAGTGGATCCAGAAAGAGACCTCAAGGGGACGTTGACGACTTCACTGCTTCATCTGTCGCCTTGATTTGGTGGTGGAAACTCAGGCTGCTCTCAGAAGCTCTATGTTAAAGGCAGCGACGAATTTACGTAAGTGTTGTTTATATTATAAGCAAAATATCTGAAGCATGAGGTGACTGAGGTGAAACTCTTTCAGCGTGCAAACCATGTCATTCTTCCTCATCGTAAACTGCACAACTCTTGCCCTATTTCCTGTATTGGTGGGAATAAGAATATGCTAATTCAGTCATTTCCTTTTTGTCTTTACAAATAAAGTGCAGGTCAGGTCAGTCACAAGATTGGTTCTGTGCCATTCCAGTCAATAACAGCTCCTTGCCACCTAGAAATGAAAGCAATTATTTTACATCCATCAGTTAATCAGGTCATTGGAAAGGTAACCCAACACCCCTCAACCACCCAAGGAACCTTTGAGAGACTAGGATGGACTCATTTGCAGTAACCAATCACATCTTCTCAAAGGGAAAGGAACAGAAGTGTGGTACTTGTGCCCCCTAATTTTAGGTGCCGGAGTTTGGAGGTCAGTCTCCTTACCCTTCCTCCAGTGTCTTCTAGGCAATAGAGAGTCTTCAGCAGCAGGTGATTTAGAACAAGAACCTTTGTGCTGCAAAGACTGTAGAGAATCCCCAAGAAACGGGGAATTAACCCTATATAAGCAGAATGCCCAGTTTCAGCTGTTACTAGGCAATTTGCACACTCCTATACACACAGACCTCTGAATAGGAACTCTGAAACTCTGAGACCATGAGACCGGATCATTTCATTCAGCACCTATCTTTGCTCCTGATTTTTGTTCCTTCAAAGTATTCACTGACTCACTTCAATAACAATGTTTTGCTTCTCCTGTGCTGAGGTTTTGCTTTTTCTCTGCCCTCATTCTTTCTCCAGAATAACACTAAAGATGTATACTGAGAACAATGCCTCCAAACGAGTCCACACGCCTGTGCACAAAAATGTTCCATGTTTTTAATTCCTGGTTGTGTATTGGCTGCCACTGCTCAGCAGCCCACTCCAGGAATGTGACCAACACCGAATGCAAAGAAGGTATCAATCCTGCATTTGTCACCAAATGGATCTTCAAATCATGGCAGAAGACAAAGATCTGAACTAAGCCTCGGTGAAATCAGGATGATGCTCTCCAGTGACCTCACAGGGTTGAAGTGAGTCAACTTACTGTCCAGAGTCATTCACTGCATGAATTGCACCCGTGTTGGTGGTCTGCAAGTTCATGGTTCACATCTTCCAAGAACTAAGCTATTGCATTTCCGGTGTCAAACAGTATTTATATGAGTTTTGAAAATCTGTCTCAGAGTGCATGTGCATAGTAGTAAGACATTGGCGTGGGGGCGGAGACAACTGTGAGTTACCAGAGAACCACGTTCTTTCTGTCACCGAGGAAAGAATGTGTCAGCAAGGCTATGGCAGCTCAGTCATTTTGCTGAGCAAATCAATCAAGTGTAAAACAAAACCAAAATCTGAATTCGTGCAGTATTCAGGGCAAAGTCACAAAGGAAGTGGCCATATGAGGGCTGTTGTGAAATTTTTCCTTCTTATTCTTCCTTATTTAGCTGAGAAAAAAAAAATTTTTTAAAAAAATGCAGAAAGACTGTACTTATTCCAGAGCCTACTAGGAATGGACAAAAGCGATGTCTCACATCTTAAGCTAAAATCTGTCTTCTAGCTAGGGATATTTGATATAGTTCGGCATTCACCAGTGGCAAGAGCTGTCCCTGACAAAAGTTCAGAATAGCACTCCCAGAACAACCAAATACAAGTGGGAAGTACAACCACCACCTTCCCTCCCCATTGGATTTTCCAGGTAATGGGATCAAATCGTGCCTTATCTTTGTGTAGAGTCTTCCCAAGGCACCACCTTCTATCTCCGCGGGGTGATTAAAGCTTTGAGAAGGATCTACAGAGACCCTACAGAGGCCAAAAGACAGTGAATGAAGTCTGCTCTGAGACTACACTGTACTCTGTGAAAAAAAACAACACCATTTTGGCTTAAGGTGTTGCGAGTTGCTATGGCATTCCAATGAGGAATCGGCCTCCTCTAAAATAGACTTTCAATAAAGAGCTTAAACAGAAAATGATACTTTGAAGCAAGACTCAAGGTAACTTTCATAACGAGATTTATCTCCTGTGTTTATTTTCAAACCTTTTTTGCTGAGCCATTTGTAGACTGAGAAGCAGTCTTTGGCTGTTTGCTCCTATGGAGAAGGATTCAAAACCTTTTTCATCTATTGAATCTGCAAAAGAATAAGTGTCAGAGAGTGAGGAACCTCACTCACAGGTGCTAAACAAGTCTTTTCTTTACAGACAGAAACAAAACTGTCCAGGTGATGCAATGTGATCATTTTCCCAAACCATCCCGCCACAACGTAATTCAAATGGAACCCTGATTCTAGCTGCTGATTCGATTATAATTTATCAGATTAGCAACATGACAACTACATTTGACCCACCTGGTTCAACTACAACCTCACCCAAGGGTCATGGAGTTAATGGGAACCCAAGAGGAACTGGTTCAGGCCCTGAACAATGCTCAGTCTGGAATAACATTCAGAGAGTATCTCCTGTAGTAATCATTTGGTATTGTTTTAGAGCACACCAATAATTCAGGACAAAATGCCCATGCTCTCCTCTCCTCCTGCCCGCTACATTTCCACGGCACATCTCACTTCAAAGACAAACAGGTGACCTAATGTATCACACAACCCCCCCTACCACAGAGGAAAGCTGATGCTAGAGGGTTAACCAAATATACTGCTGAATTCAGATTATAATATCAGATCAAAGTTTTATTCCCCTCAGGGAGAGCTAACAGATGTTATTTCCTCCAGTGCAGAGAGATGCCGAGGATCGTGACTGTGATATAAGAGTATTCTTCAGGGAAGAACGGGATAAGACGTCTGCACGGCATCTCCCAAACAACCCAGGGATGCACATTCCAGACATCTCTTGGTCAGAATCTGACTGCTTCTACAGATGTCTAAGGCTGAAAGCCACAAAAAAAGCACATGTACTTGTACTGAATCTTTGGTTGGGAGCCCGCAGGTTAAAGCGGGACCTGTTTTAGCCATCTGAAGTGTTACCTGCTTTGAACTCAAATCTCACGCTTCTGACATTTTATAGAATAGGGGCTAAAAATATGAGCCTCCTCCTTCTGCAGAAGCAAAACAACTCTTCTCATCTGGTAATAATAATAACAACAACAACAAAAAAACCCTAAAAACAGAAACAATCTATTACATATGCAATTTTCTCTTCAGGAGAGGATAAAAGAACAAACAGCAGGCAGATGTTAGGCATATATAACTCAATGCACTACAGGGTGATGGGGTTCAGGTATTTGGGTAAACAATGGATAAGGTTTTCCATGGATTATAACAGAACTGAGTCATGTCAATGAAAGGAAAAACCCCAATCAACATTTGGAAACAGCAGTTAATCTTCCCAGTTCTGATTGTTCAGACTGTGAAATTCTCTACACTGAGAACTTACTCTGCATTTTTTCATGAGAAAGGTTTTATAAGGACCTTCATAGAATGGTTTAGGTTGGAAGGGACGTTAAAGATCATCTAGTTCCAGCCCCCCTGCCACAGGCAAGGACGCCTCCCACTAGACCAGGCTGCTCAAAGCCCCATCCAACCTGCCCTTCATTATGAATGCTTGGTCAAAAGAAATAACAGCTCTTCATTGCTTTACTAAAAAATAGTTTAGGAGTGTTTTCCATGGTTGTATGATAGAAAACATTTCTTCTGTATCTCCCAGTTTGTTAAAATATTGGTTAGTTTGTTTTGTTTTTACTTTTCCTTATATACTGTTTCATGTTTGGAATATAAAGTTCTTAAAAAGGAAAAACAGAACATGAAAAACTTTTAGCAGCAAGGCCACACTTAAATAAATATGCTCAAAGCAAATGGAGAATAGTGAGAACGAGGAGCCAGACTGATCAGGGTAAATCAGACGCCTCCTGAGAACGATACAAACAAAATAAATTGACACTGGAATTTGCTGGTAATTTACTTCTCCAGGAGATTAAAGCACGGAATTTAAAATAAACAAACATCACCATTACCAAAACTGTATAACTTTGATGCAATGCCAGGAATAGAAGATGTTCTAAGAGCGACTTTAAGTAGTTGGGAGCGTTATTCACTTCACCGTTTGGGCTTCTGAGGCTGTGTATTACCTGTGTCAGTTTGTACTCATGCTCATGTGTCACTGAAACAGAGGCAGCAATGCAATCCGTATGTGCAGGGAGCCTGGGCTAATGTCACTGCTGTCACGTTACAGGATGCCTCTTCTGCTTTTCTGTACCTTCATAATGGCAGCTCTGCGTGAACACACTGTTTGGCAGCCACTGCCCTTATTTTTTGGGGGTGTTTTTTCCAGGAAGAATTGTGGCAAGGAGAGGAGGCAATTTATAAGAGAAATCTGAAACTGCTTGGCTGGCTGTTTTAACAAATCTTACGGTCTCTGACAATAAGGCTTTTACTTCTTGCTCCAAAGATATTCAGATAGCAGGTTTCAAAGTCCTACTCGTGCAGTTGATATAATGCTGATTTTTTTACCCAGTCAAGTTTCCCCCTTTTTGCTTCTTTCTCACTAAACTAAAAATGTTCTCATTAACTTCAGTATGACTTGGATAAAATCCTTAAAAGTCCATCATTTAATATCACACAGGCCTCGAAATAGCTGTGAAAATCCCAACGTGACAGGAACTGGCCTTGTATTTAAGAACAAAATATGACCTAAGAACTGTCAAGAATGACTTCAAAAAACACAGTGGTTTGTGATCTTGAGAAACTCTGTGCTACCCATGAACACATCAAAAGTTTGAGAAAACTGAGACCATTGAGGACAGGGCTTCATGCATTGAGAATGCACTAAGAGCCCCAGAGCAATTATATTATTCAGAAAAGACTGATGAAGATGGAAGAAATTTTCTCCCTTTCTCATTATACCTCTACAACAGTTCGATCTATTGAATTCAAGTTGCGCTCTCAAATGGAATTTGGTGCAGTCAGTTCTTGGTGGTGTAATGAAAGTTCCTTGAAGAATGAATTGAGTGTCTTAGCCAGTTTGATGCCAACTACAATAGCACACAATAAAATGTGGAATACATATTATCACAGCCTGGCCTATTGAGATCCTTTCTGATATTCAAGCAGCAATTTTGCAAGATTACTTGCTGCAATATCTTTTATCATGCTCTAGCCTTGCATATATCGTGTATCAATAAATGAAAATCTCTCTATTTTAAAAAACATAGTTTTCACTTACTTTGTCCTAATACAATGCTCAAGTGGAGGAGTAAGATCATTTTCTTTATCTTCAGCGCACATCTGAGTTGTGTCTGCAGAGATGTATCAGACATTATTAGTGGCTGGAGTATATTTCTATTCATACAGAATACCACAGCAGCTTCTAGGAACCCCACCCATGGAAGTTATGGACTACCACTACCGCTGTAAATCTCCTAGTCCCCAGTAGGGACGTATCCACTTTGCATTTAAGTACCCTGGAAGGTGAGCACTTCTGGCACTTGAATTCCATCTCATGCGCTTGTTCGCCCCATCTGAACGGAGCGACCAGAGACAGGGCCAGGAATGCTCAGAGCAGCTCCCACGACTGTGGCTGGTTGCAAACAGCGCGGGCTTTACAGCTGACCTCAGAGCGGACAGTGTGGCACTCATGGCTTTGTCATCTCTGGAACCCTTTTAGCTCGAGGTCTCCTGCCTGTTCATGTGATGGCAGGCTAAATACTGAAAGGGGGGTGACTGAAGGCAAACTTGCCATCGTGAAGGATCCCCAGATTGTGCCCAGTATTCGTTGTTCTGGCCAGAAACTTGCTCAGAATTGTGCTGGCTACTTAACAGTCAGGATGATCATGGGACACGCCTGACCCTGGTTAGTTTACTAATACGGGGATGGTTTCAAGGAAAACATGGATTAAAAGGTGAAAGAATATGCTGGAGGGCTGTCTTGAGGTTTTTATTTTGCAATTGAAGTAATAATTACTAAGAAAGCAATTTTCATTGCTCAGATCTTAAGGACAGGGTTAGTCCTACCCTTGAATAGGAAATCCCAAGTCCAGTCCAAACTGGGTTAAGATTCCTTCTACCCTGGAAAAGAATATTTTCCCCTGACTGTCGAGAAAGCAGCACACAGATAGGAGAAGACAGAGTTGTGCTGGATATGAGAGAGCTACCACAGGCTGTGAGCATTCCTTTGGGATGGAGAGGCAATTGCACTGTTCCGGGGAAAACAGAGAGGTCAGTGTCTCAGACGCTGGATCTGTCAACAGTGAAAGTAGTCACAGAACTTCCCAGAGAGAAAACATCCTGCGATCAGCTTGGATGTCAGTCTGCTCAGCTGTTTCCTGTTTTGGAGTATAACATTTTAAACTGCAGCAGACTAGAATTTTTTTTTTCTTTTTCTTCTTTTCTGTCTGTCATCCAGCCAATAGGCAGGTTGAGAGAAATAAATGATGCCAAGACAGGGTGTAGGATACGGGTCTGCTTCACTGAGACTGATGTAGACAGGATGGGAGGCAATTGCTCTTACATTCCCAGCTGCCAGTCTCTGATATCTGACTTCCTCATGTCATAGAGAGGACCTGGCTCTCCCTTGCCTGTTGATCTTGTTGGTATAAATACCTACAGAAAACTCTGAATGACTGTAGGGGCTGCAGTAGTAGGAAACAGACAATATTTAAAAGTACATAAAGTACTGGCAGTTTTCTCCTAGATCCTCAGGAACTCAGAGTTACACAAGCAGCTTTCAAGTTTCAAACAGCCTCTTTTACCCTAAAATTGAAGATTTTATAATGGTCCATTAGAGGTTGTTTATTATTAGTATTATTATTAGTATTATTATTATTATTATTAGTAGTAGTAGTAGTAGTAGTAGTATTTAGTATTATTATTTAGTAGTAGTAGTAGTAGTAGTAGTTAGACCCCTCTAGGAATTCCTGATACTGATATCCTGGATCTTCTCGAAGTAAGAAGCAATAAACACTATCCGTAGCAGGATAGGCATATGGCGAGGATCCCTTTCCCAATCATTGCCAACTTGAGGAATTTTGTCATTTTTAGACTTGAGTTCTTCCAACCAGAAGGTTTAAATGGAGGTTTTTCATACAAAGGAATAATTAAAAAAAAAAAAAGTGTCACTAAAAGTGTATCTTAGAGGAGCAGGCAAGGAACATTTAGCTACACCAATTAACTAATAACTGTGTTAAAATTTGGAGCAAGGCACGTTGATGTTACACTCTTCCATTGAGGGCCACAAAAATGGTCAGAGGAATGGAGCGTCTCTCCTATGACGAAAGGCTGAGAGTTGGGGTCGTTCAACCTGGAGAAAATAAGGCTCCGAGCAGACCTTAGTGCAGCCTTTCAGTACTTAAAGGGGGCTTATAAACAGATGGGGACAAACTTTTTAGCAGGGCCTGTTGCGATAGGACAAGGGGTAATGGCTTTAAACTAAAAGAGGGGAGATTCAGGGTAGATAAAAGGAAGAATTTTTTTACGAGGGCGGGGAAAGACTGGCACAGGTTTCCCAGAGAGGTGGTAGATGGTGGTTCCCTGGCAACATTCAAGGTCAGGTTGGACGGGGCTCTGAGCAATTGTTCCAGCTGAAGATGTCCCCACGCATTGCAGAGGGGTTGGACTAGATGACCTTTAAAGGTCTTTTCCAACTCTAACTATGAGTCTACGGCTCTGGAAGAATCTTCTGAGAAATTCAGTTATAGCCTTCTCAGCAATTATTCCACTGCTTTTTTAAAACACCTTTAAAAGGATACCGAGTTGAAGGTATGCACCAATGAGATATAAGAACAATTTATGAAAACAGATTGTACAAAAATTTCCGATATCTTCACTTGGAGACACTATACTGTAAATGTTGGTAGGTAGGTCTTAACTGTATACACTGGAAAGGAGGACCAGCATCTCTCCGAGCAATACAATACACTCTTTCATACAAGCACTCTCTGTAACCTATAACAAAAATCCCAGAATCTCCACTCAATTCCTAAAGAGCTGCAAAAAGAAGATGAGAAAAATGCGGAGGGTTATTAACTTAGGCACACTTGTTTGTTTTCCTTCTCTGCCTATCAGAAACTTCTACCTCAATGGAGAAGATTAAAGAACTTTCCTCTGTTTAGGATGGAATGTCGAACTCACTCACAGGCATTGCCTGCTCTTAGGAAAGAACTTCATATTCCTCGTCTACATTTTAGTAAATGGTTATGATTAGGAGAAGCAAGGCAAATTCTTAATATAAAGCAGCAATTGCTATTACCCCCCAAAAGTAATTCTACTCTTTTTTTCGGGCTTTTTTTTCCTTTCTTCAAGATTTCCTGAAATGTGACCTTGATTGTAATCTTCCTAATTATAAACAAGACTCTCAATTTAAGGAATTCACTCTCTTGCTAGTGAAAAGCAAACAGCTTTGCTAACCAGGACCAGGGAGGTGGCTGTGCAGCACTCAGGACCTCATGTTGTATCTCTAGGTAACCCTGCCCAACCAAAATAGTTTGTTGGTATTTCCACAATGGAAATGCCAGTAATATTTAGCATTCTGATCTTTCCATCTGGTCCTGTATGCCTGGTTTAGATGTACGATCAATGTTACCTTTCAGATGCAGAGTAATTTCAGTTTTTCTCCAGACCCAACAAAGGATTACTGTTCAGCTAGCACCAGGGAAGCGTTTCCCTGGAATGATGAAATTATTTGCATTTTACAGCCTTCTGCAACATTTCACAGATAACAAAAGATTTACTGGGACACATCCCTGGAAGAAGCTACAGCCACAACAAAAAGATATCTACCTCTCAACAAAAATTTAGCCTTTACGGAGAAATATACAGAGATGCCATGACAGGTCGAACAGTAAAGAGAAAAATTCATACAAACTCTGAGCACTTTCTCATTCAGGGATCTCAGAGCGCTTGGCAGCTCTGGAGTTTGGAAACGTTCCGGATTTATTAATGATGAAAAGACAGATAAGGACATCTATTTTGGACTGTTTGTTACATGGTACAACACAATAGAGAAAATGTGTCTTGATCTCTCTGGTCCTATGCTGAACTATATTGTCTGTGTCACTTACATATAATTTTTCATCTGGGACACACCATGTGGGAACCAGCTGGCGATTATCGTCCTGTAACGGTTAAGCAGTTTTTTGAGCTAATATATAATGTGATCACTATAATAGAATGACAGGGATTTTAATTAAAATAAGAGGATAAATAACAGGCAGAAAGACAACTGACTTCACTGCCAAATCTTGTGAGATGCTAAAGCCCCCAGCACTCCCACTACACAAGCAGCTTTGCCACACGGACTCAGTTAGTACATACAACACCGGGGTACAACTACTCCCGTCCAAGAACCAGAATGTAGGTGCAAACAAGGAATAAAGACAACTTATTTTTAAAGAGTGGACTACAATGAAGTGGGTCCTTAAGATTGAGAAGGAATCTGATTAGTTTGCATAAATATATTGAAGGAAAGAAGACAAAAGATAAGTAGGATATTATTAGCAAATAGGAATTTAGTGGTCAAGAATATCTTCATATGGCAATAAGTAGAAGCTTTCTAGGCATCAGCATACTTCTTGTGGAAAAGCCTTCCAGCTGGAGAAATACCTAATTACTGTAAAATCACCTGTATAATGTGGTATGGATTCCTGAAAAAAAATGAGTGTAATAATTCAGATCTTTTGCATGCTTGTGTCTCCAGGTGTGCTTACAAGCAGGTAAGAGACTAGACTTGGTTAGCAGATTCCTGCCATCTTCTGAAGTACATGGTTTTGGAAGCAAGGATTTCATGCTTGCTCACCCTGCCTGCTCATTTTACTACAGGTACGTAGGGTTGAGGAACAGGACACCTGTACTTTCTACCCGTAGAAACGACGTGAGAAGATGTGAAGCAGCATGGGAGTAGTTAAATATGGTTTACAGTCCTGGGAGCATGAACAGGCCAGAGCACAGTCTGTTCTTTGGAAATCAGTGTCATTGAAAGATTTGCCAGTCTGTGTAAAGTAGCACATGCTCACTTTTAACCCTTTCAAGAGCTTATTCTCCAAATTTCCTTGCGAAATCCAATTTCTCAACTAATGACCAAAACTAATTATGAAAGCTAAGAAACAGGCACACAAATAATCTTTAATGCCCGAGACCATCATTGTTTGTATTATTGGATACTTTTTTTCTGATGTGATGTTGTTGCCACCACCAGAGATGAAATGCAGAGTTACTGAGTTGTACATACCAACCGTTAACCGTATTTCTTCTTCCTGGTTGGCCAAGCCATCGTAATAATATAGATCAAATCTCCGCTCTGTTTTCCAGTCACCTAGTAAATCCTTTTCCAAACAAAAAAGCACACTGAAGTGGCTTTCACTGCATACCAACCAAATTGGGTATTTAGGGGTCTTCAAGTAACAACCAACCTAAAAGAAAGATACAAAACATTACAACATCACAGGGGGCAAGGGGAGAAACAATTCATTGTAGAAAACATGAGAAGTGTAAGATCACTTATTTATTATAGTCTACAAATACAAATGAAAGCTCATTATATGCTGCTGATGAAGCAGACAAGGATAGCTCTAGTAAATCATGGAATGTATAAAGCGAGTATCTGGCCTTGAGTTATAGGCAGGTAATGAAATCCAGCTGTAGTATCCTTAGAGCAAAAAGATCATATCCCAGATGATCAGAACCAAAAGAAATCCTATCCTTTGGAACAGCTATAAAACCACAGTGAGTTTAGGTCAGGAATGCTACACGAGATCAATAGGAAACCATGCTCTTATGCAACAGTCCCCAGAAGCCAGGCAAGAGACTTCATAGGATCTCAGATGACATGAGACACCCCTGCGTGGGCAACTGAACCGCACCCAACATCTTCTCTTGGATTAAAAATACAATACATTCCCATCCTTTCAGCATCTTCTTCTAGCTTCGCAGTCCAGACATGTAAACTATTTCCAGCTACTAGGAGAAAGCAGTAACAGAAATACTTGTTTTGATTCATTATTCTTAAAAATGAAATATTCTTAGCTGAAACGGTGAGAATCGATGATCTTAAAGGTCTTTTCCAATGTAAATGATTCTATGAGGAAAATCAACAATTTCTTTACCAGAAGCCTTTTCTAAGCCTTTGCCCTCCTTTTGAAAGTTTGAAAGTATACTTATTTATAAATATCATAAATAATCTGCATGAAATTGCATATAAGTGATTTTCATACTCAGTATTGATTTGAAGTATTATTCTTAAATCTACCAGCTATTTAAAATGTGGGCTACTACAGCAATTCTGGATTTGTGAGTAACTGCTGTTATCTAGATATGTATCCATTTCTGAATTTAATCATTTTTTTCTGCTGCTTTACCCCATAGTCTTTAAGGTTCAAGTCCAGCAAAGGACTGAGGCTAGCTTTATGTATATTTAGTCTCCTATCTATTATTTCTCATGGAATTTATGTTTTAAGGCAGACATATATATGCTCTAATACTTGTGGGAGTGTATCTATGGTTTTGAAATTTAATATATGCTGATATAAAATGAGTCATGGAATTTTCCCGTATCCCCTGAGGCCAGTGAACACCTTGTAGTATTTTCTTCACCTCACACTAATGTGCTCTGAGACAGACACCATGATTTTAGCCCCTTCCGTAGTAAATAGTAGAGTAAAAACAGTGATTAGATTGCCTAAAAGAGCAAAGAAGCCTTATTTCTCCCAGCTGGGATTTTAATATTCAGCTACAAGAGATATTTATTATTAGCTATATTACTGTCAATGAAAGCTGTATTATAAGTTCAAAATAACACTGGCTTTACTGCCATTGAATTGTTGGGTTGCGTGTCTTTGATAAATAGCTCAGGTAAACTAAAAACCAAAATAAAACTTTTTGCTTTTAGGGGAATGTTTCTGACTACAGCTCTGCTTATTATTCTTCTAGTAGACAGCATCACCACTGTGCAGAATGCTGTGTATAACCACCTTTATTTTATCTCCAGTTTTGTGTATCCCTTACTAAACAGATGTTGCACTGCTGGATTGATACCAGTCTGCAAAATAAGGAATGGCAGCCAAGTGTGCAAATATATGAGCATAAAAATAGAAGATCAGTTTCTGTTTCCATAAGACAGACACATGGATTGAAGAAACTTTGCTAGTTTAGAGGCTTGGGTAGTTTTGAAGAGCTTTGCATCGTAACGTGGTAAGTGATATAATCTACAGAAATCATCTCTGCCTATTGCTACCTTTATCTTTACCACTATGGGATTCAAATCACGCTTCAGTATATGCAGCGGGTGCTAGTGGAAGCTGGAAGACTTTTAACAGAAAAATTCACATATACATATTTTCTAGACATATATTTGCAGATACAGCTTCTATAGTACGGCCCTCAGTTCTTCACCTTCAGCACGTAGGTGCAAATGTCATCCAATATAAGGCTAAAAGGCAGAAGCCAACATATATGCTGTTATAATTAAAAGTCTAAAAAGCATCCTAAGTGATAAGGAGTGTGTGGGTTTTTTATTACTGAGATTTAGAATTTATATCTGAAGTGTTATACGAGTACAAAATCAATTATCTTCCCCAACGGGAATTTCTTCAGATGTTGGATAACAAGTCTCTAGCTAATTAAGTAACTGTTCTCTGACTCATTATTTTGTTAATATCTATTTAAAACAGCCTTTTATACAACAGTTTTGCTTTTTATGTAAATTCTTGGCTTAAAAATACAGACTTTTTTTACAAGCTTACAAAAATATAACAGGAGTTATCAAGAAGGGAAATACACAGATGCAACAAAAAATGGCAAATTAGAGGGATATGGATTAAAAGATTCAGTCTCACAAACACGCATATTTTAGTATGCAGATAAATCAAAGCCAAGAAGGAACAGCCAGTCTTCTCCTAAAAATGTGTTCTTCCTACATAGGTCTGCTAAAGTAACTTCCGAGCTTCATCAAACGACATTTGACAAAATAAGATTAGAGAGATACCGGACTGTTTCAAAGCCCACATCCACCCCAATTCTCACCCACGTGAACAGTCCTGCTGAAGTCTGGACAAATTGTTCAGATGAGTAAGGTCTGTAGGAACATCTTCCAAATATGTTTAGTTTTCAAGTAAAATGTTTGCAGAGAAAGGCAAAGGCACGAACTTTAAGACAATAAGGAAAGTATAAATACACGCAGGTCAAATTCTCATATCGCATAAAAATTATCCCATCAATTATGGCAGTTGAGGATTTGCTGCTGCCTTTAACATTAAATTGCACTCCAGGTGTTGGCTGGTCCCTAAAGCTGTGCTTCTCCCCAAAACTACTCGCCTCTCTATCCCATTATCCTCACCTTCTAGGGGCTTCTGGTTCTCCAGATACCTCAGGTAATTCCTACAGTAGTAGGTTAAACAGGCCCAGGAATTGTTCCTCAGCTTTAAGGTAAAGTGGCATGGAATGGTTTTTATCCATAAGGCTAAAATTTCTTCCTCCCCCAAAACATGTTACTTTGTCTAGACTTCCTGTGACGAACTTCCCTCTCCCGCAGCATTCCTCAAAACACGTCTAGGTTTTTTCTACAAAATATAATATGGAACTATGCTACTGACAAAGTAAGGACAATCCCCATTGGGAGGATTCCTTTGCCCAGTTCTTCAAGCATCAATTGTTGAGCGGAGTAAAAGTATGCCCTTGTTTATCTGGTCCAGCTGGTAAGTGCTTCTTCGATTGCCTGGCCAGATTGGTTGGTGGAAGTGATCCTGCAATATAGCAGGACCTTGAAGGAGGACAGGGAAGAACAAGCATGAACACCTTGTGTTCCAGCTCCTCAGGAAACCCTTCAGACTCAGCCAGAGTGTACGTCATCCAACAAGTGCCTACCAGAGAACGGGGCCGTTATTTCCAGCCGTTGTATGCTGCCCTATGTGACACTGGCTCTGACTTCCAAATGCAAATCAGGAATATGTGACTTGCATCTATTTATTAAATTCCATTATTTTTGTTAAGGGACTTTGCAGTATCATAATGCATTAAAAATTAATAATGCATTACTATTAAAATATTTCTTTTCAAACATGTGCATTAATCTTTTTCAGGCAAAAAAAGAGTAAGAGAGGGAATGAATTAGGTGTCTTTTCATGCTGCATGTTTTCAGTTCCTGTGGAGACTTCACTAACCCTAATCCTCTCCCTTACAAATCCCTTAAGAATGCTCATAAATTTCAGGGACACAATTCTCATCTTTGGAAAATGTTAGCCTTTCAAAAGCAAGCACCTTCAAAGGGCTCATTTTCAACACTACAGGTGGTCTTTTTCCACATCTGACTTTAGTGTGTAGTCGCACAATGGTGAAATTAAATCTAGAGAAAAATATTTATTACTGGAGATTTATTCCAGTATATCTGGCAGAATGAGTGAATGGTATTTCATCATGCAGATTTTATTTGCTCATTGAACACGGCGACCTTTTGCCATGTGTATACCAAAAGAAACAAACAAGAAGTATAACCTAGATTCTGTGTTTCCTGGACTCCATTACACAAGTTACCTTGAATAGAAACAAACATTCGGTTATCACTCCTGTGCCTTGATTCAAAGAAGAGAAGATTATATCAAAACCAAGAAGGATCAGTGGATATGGCTACTGTGATGGCATTTTTCTCCAGTTTTGTTATCACTTAAATATAGTCTCACTTCCTCGCTTGTTGGACTTTACGTTTTTTTACATTAAAATTATATTCAGTCATTTCCTGCTTTACATTTGTTTGCCCGAACAGATGCTTATTTCCCAAAGTAATCACACAGCGCAGCACTGAGACCCGTGTGATTCCTTCCACAAAGTTCTGGGTTCTGTCAAGTAATTGCTGGTTGCAGTGAGTCCAGTAGGATTGATAGACAAAAGGATAATTACTCCAAGTTTTCCCAGTTACAGGCCACAGCCTATTGTTCATTCTGTCAATGTTTTTTTCCCCTCAATTGCAATGACCTTTACTGAATTAATATTAAACAATGTTCCAACAGTGTTAAGACCGAAGTGTCGATGGTGTAAAAACCATCGACAATACTCGATACTCTTTCAATAGCCCTCGGGTGATCAAGAACACCACCGACTCAGTTCACCTATTCCACCAGCACTATTAAGACATCAGGTCAGCCATATTACTACTATATTTGTGTATAATTAAGGGACACTGTGAGGATAAAGTTATCGCCCTTAATATGTATTTGATTTCAATCAGATTAAGAAAAATAAAATTAATGTTCACAATATCTGACATTCGGAGTATACATAATTTAATGACTATGCAAGGTTAGGCAGAAACTGAAGAGTTTTTAGCCAGATATTTATAAATTGTAGTAGAAAGCACTACCGCTACGTGGGAGCCCTAGATAATTTCTCTGCAGCTTTGAATCTTTTAGTTGTAGAAAAGGAAATCTTTCTGACGATGAATTGGTGGGGAAGAAGGGCAACATTAATGAAGGAGAATAGAAAAAGATGTGTGTTCAATCCCAGGACTACCAAATCAAAGAAAAGACTCCTGGAAAGCATTAGCTTTTGGCTAAAGTTCTCTTATGCTGCCACAATATAAAAGCAGACAGCAGTTGTGGCAGGGCAAACAGACATCAGGGTGCCAGGTAGCCTCAGCATCTTTCTGTCATCTTTGTCCCATTCTGCTGTTTTTCTGGTATGTCCCATCAAGTGAAGAAATGTTGAGGGAGATTCCAACTCTCCCTCAGACTTCAGCACGTCGTCAATCCCTCAATACACATGAAGGAGTTTATAATTTGTTTCAGTAAGCTACTTCACTGCAACGACAAAGATAAGTCAAAATTCGATCCACTTCACTCTTCAACATAAATTTCTAGGCTCTCTCTAAGTTAGGTTGGTCCCTAGGTTTTGGCTGTCTGTAAAATCAAAAACAGAAGAGATGGGTATTATCAGAAATTTAGACCCCTCTGTTCATCAGCTATAAAGGGAGTTGGCTAGACTCTTATCTGAAGCTTTTTCAGCCTAGAAAGGACCTAAAGTTAGATAGGATAGTCTAGAGAGACATGTGGAAAACATTTGACTTATCATTTTCTGTTTTGTCTGTTTGCAAAGCATGCCGAACTTTTAAACATGTGGGGTTTGTTACTCTTATTGTCTTAAATAAAAACTCTGTGATTCTATTTTATTGGAAGGATGTTGACAAGAAATCAATGCCAATATCCCAGCAACAGCAACCGGCCTCTGGGAAAATAACCGTCCATGGATAAGTAGGAGGACAATAGGCCTTCGTTAAAGAAAATTGCAGTTCCAGGCTAGAAAGGGAGATGTAAAAACAAGGAATGAAGAACAGACTTTTTAAACAGCCAATGCTTTGTCAGCCTTGTTTCAGTCAAACTTGTATGGATCACATGTTTTTGCCCACAATGGTGCTCACAAATGTCTTACATAAATAGCAGGGTCCCTCGCTGAATGCATCTGAGTGGCACAATATCTACCACATAGCCATTACTGAAAAATAAGTGGAAAATTAAAACCCATCATCAGTTTCCATTTTGCACATGCATATTTTTGTTGCTGGTTTCTTAAACGAGATGGTTCAAAACCTCTTTCTAAACCTCCCCCTCTGCAACCTCACCGATGACCTGGCGTGAATCCAGTCCATCTGACTGAGAAAGGCGCCTGTTTAGCAGACATATTTCCCAGTGAAGAAGGTTATAGGAAGGACGTTCCACAGGGCAAATAAACAGGTGAGGTGCCAGAAGACAGAGCATGTGTGCTGAATTTAATAATTCAAGTAGGTCTTGTTATAGCACAGAGTGTGCTGGTTTCATCAAAAGGACCACAGATAATATTTCCCATCTGTGGAATTTTAATTAACAAATTCTGTTTATTTATGTTTCTCTTTTCAAAAGAACACGAAAAATGAGCGTAACTTCTTTGTCAATGCCACATTCTCACTTCATTTTCAGCAATGCAAGAACTAAAAAGCATCAGTCTCTTGAAATGCTGACAGCCGAGGCAGAGACTTGGACATTGTCAACAACCAGAGTAGGGTGAGTTTGGGAGGTCAGATGAGAGGAGGTTTAACTGCTATAGCAGGACAGGTTAAAAGCAGGAGAGAATCAGTGAAGACGAAGAATCAGAGTCAAAGTTCAAGAGAGACGAATAACCCTGAATACTTCCATTACTTCATTACTACATGTCCATACATGGACAGTGGGATAGAGTGCACCCTCAGCAAGTTTGCCGATGACACCAAGCTCGGTGGCGCGCTTGACACACTGGAGGGAAGGGATGCTATCCAGAAGGACCTGGACAGGCTTGAGAGGTGGGCTAATGCAAATGGCATGAAGTTCAACCAAGTTAAGTGCAGAGTCCTACACTTGGGACGTGGCAATCCCAGGCACAAATACAGGCTGGGCAGAGAATGGCTGGAGAGCAGCCCTGAGGAGAAGGACTTGGGAGTGCTCATGGATGAGAAGCTCAACATGAGCCGGCAGTGCGCGCTGGCAGCCCAGAAAGCCAACCATATCCTGGGTTGCATCAAAAGAAGCATGACCAGCAGGGCACGGGAGGTGATTCTCCCCCTCTACTCTGCGCTTGTGAGACCCCACCTGGAGTACTGTGTCCAGCTCTGGAGTCCTCAACATAGAAAGGACATCGAACTGTTGGAACAGGTCCAGCGAAGGGCCACTAAGATGATTAGAGGGATGGAGCACCTCTCCTATGAGGACAGGCTGAGAGAGCTGGGGCTGTTCAGCCTGGAGAAGAGAAGGCTCCGGGGAGACCTGATAGCAGCCTTTCAGTATCTGAAGGGAGCCTACAGGAGAGCTGGAGAGGGACTCTTTGTCAGGAAGTCTAGTGATAGGACAAGGGGTAATGGTTTTAAATTGGAAGAGGGGAGATTTAGATTAGATATTAGGAAGAAGTTCTTTACTGTGAGGGTGGTGAGGCACTGGAACAGGTTACCCAGAGAAGTTGTGGAGGCCCCATCCCTGGAAGTGTTTAAGGCCAGGCTGGATGGGGCTTTGAGCAACCTGCTGTAGTCAGAGGTGTCCCTGCCCATGGCAGGGGGGTTGGAACTTGATGATCTTTAAGGTCCCTTCCAACTCTAACCATTCTATGATTCATGTACAACAGCACATACCTAAAGTGGTTTCAAAAAGCATTTCAGAAGGACAGCCAAATTCATCAGCCAGTATCATACTAACTTCAGAATGAGAGATTCGGAAAGCCTGTACTCTCTTCCCAGTTCAGCCACTACCTTACTGGATGACTTACTGGGGGGTAAGCACTTTGACTTTTGTTTGTCACCCTCCCTGTAAAATGGTAATGACATTTGAAACCTTTGCAAAGCACAGATCTATTAATAGGAAATGACACATAAATGCTAGATATTGTTACTGTTATTATCATTACTAATGATAAAGATGATAACAACAACAACAATAATAATATCTTTTAAATTCTTCAGATGAGGATGCAGATTATTTTTCCCTTTTGTCGCTGTTAGCCTCTCAAATGATCTGACAAATAGGAGGAACATCTGTTTCCATCTGTTTCTACTTTTAGCATCACAAAAAAGTTTTGGAAAGAGCATTTCATCATTCAAAGTTTTTTCACCTGCAATTTTAATGTGGCCTTTAGGCCAAAGACTCTGACCTAAATTCAGGGACTTTCTCACTCGCAAATTCTATAATTGGCCCTGCCCACTTCTGTGCCTCACCCTTTTCTCTGAGGTCTTGTCCCTGCTGCAGAAACGACTCAGCTTCCCTTAGGTTATGGCTAAACTGCTGGATGCTGAAGCCCAGCAAACAGAGGAAAACCTGCACTGATTTCATGCAGGCTGATCAGCTTTTGGAAATTTTTCTAACGCTTTAAGAGCTCTAAAGAAATCCCAGAAAACCTAAAATCTTAATTTGCGCTTCTTAGTTAAATGTGTAAGATCAGATGGAATTAATATACCTTAAATATGGGTTTAGAAATTCAAAGATTTGTAACTCATCTACTGAAAAGTAACGGAATTGGAATTTTAGCTTTTTTGCATTAAAATATGAAATCTCCCTATGAAACTAAATGTTTGCATATGAAACAGATTGAATCAATCCATCTGTCACTATGAAATAATTTGCAGCAAGTAATTACATTACAAAAAATATACTGAGCATGGTGATATGTCAGGACTAAGAGTGATGATTAGACTTTAACAATTCCAGACAAATTACATGAAGCACACATTTTTCCAATCAGCCAAGATAAACACATACAGCATGATCCACGGAAAGAGATTACTGGATCAGCAGCAGAGCAATTCTTCAGGGAATCACTGGGGGAAAAGGTACTGATCATTCTGGTTTGATTTGCTCTTGTTGAAGTTTGACAGAAGGAATAATTCAGTTCTCATGCTCTCATGATATTTTTCAACTCAGAAGACATGACAAGGAAATAGTGGATTGTATACAAATACTCCACATATTAGCCAAGGGAGATAAAATGGTACAGAAATCTTTATGTGGATTTACTGCATCTAGCCTGGAATCTTGCATATCTCTTCCTAAATGCATTGGTAAGTTGGGAGAAGTCTAGAGCAGAGCAATAAAAACAAGCTTTGGACAGGATGTACTGATGAAAAAGGGAGGAACTGTTACATCAGCTTGCAAATGTCCTGCGGATGGGGATGAATTGTTTAGGGGCCAGGTTGGATTAGAAGTAAGAATGATAATCAGAGGAAACCAAGTAAATGAACAGTTAGATTTAATATTAGTACACCCAAATCACAAGCTGTGTAGTACATATCAAAATCTCCACATTCGCAGGTACCTGCAAATCTGTATTTGCACTTTCTCATATTTGAGAGACACGTGAGAAAAAAGGTAAGATTACAGTTATATGCACTAAAATTAACTAATAAATGGCCACCTCAACAAAAAGGCAGGAACTTCATGGATACATATTTTTAAAAGAAAGCCTACTATATAACAGGACATAAAAATATCCTGAATTATCCCCTGAGAGATTGGCTGGATATGACCTAAAGGGAGTTTTCCAACTCCAATGTCTATGATTCACCATATATCACGCTCAGGATTTTCCTACTCTTGGGAACAAAACAAAAAAAAAAAAAANTTGGAAAAAAAAAAAAAAAAAAAAAAAAAAAAAAGCAAAAAAAAACAAACCAAAAATGACAGTCCTTTTCCATTACTGCTTTCAGCTACCGTCCTCACAGCCACAGCGTAACTGGATGCTGAACGTACGTACCGAAACACTGAGAGGAGGAAAAGAGTCAGTTCAAAAGACCTACAGGCAAATTCTACTCTCAGTTCCACTACTGCAAAGTGACTTTTTTTTTTTTTCTGAATTGTTCTAAACTAATATCTTTGTAACAGAAAGCAGAATCTGGCCCCACATGCTGAAGCCACAGTGGAGACTCCCCAGACTTGAGGTCAAAGTCCACCAGAATCTGACTTTTGTTCTAGTCCTGAGGCAGGCACTGCAGCAGGCACTGAGACTTACGAACTGAAATGGAGAGCGCTCACAGATGTTCTTAATAAAGACAACTTGCATCAGATGCCTAACTAGTGTAGACCGAAAAAAATGTAAACTACGTCTACTGGAGTTTCTGTAACTGATTAAGAGTCACTGGCTTGGAAAACAGATCACAGATCATGAGTCCAGACCCCATGCAAGAGCACAGTAGCAGAACAAACAGACCCCCTCCACTGTATAATTTGCAGAATAAGTGGAAGACGGTGTCTGATTCTCCGGGTAACTTTTTATTTTATTTTTAGAGGGCAGATGGGAAAGAAATAGTTCTTACCTGCACTGACCTCACTTACCGTTTTGCTGCTTAGAAGTAATTTTCCTCACTGGAGAATGGAAAAAATGCTACAGTGGTGCATAACCATTTTTTGAGGTTTTAAATGTTACACTGTTTACAGAAAGAAGCTTGAACTAGACACAGAAACTAATTTATTTTTAGTTCATTTTTTTCTGAATTAATCTGATTTGGATACAATCATATTCTGTCTTGACTGAATTTAAGCCTTATTAAAATCTTGTGAATAATGTAAAGGATTGCCTTAACTAAAAATAACAAAAATCCTAATTTGTCAGTAGTAGGAAAATGTCATTGACTTTAGCCATATGGGAAACAGTTAAAACCAAGCTTTGTTTTCAGTCACACATTTATATTACAATAGTACAAACAAATTCTTTGCTAATCACTTTCAAATTTTTATAGAGGCACTGTCTGCAAATCCAGATGGGACCGTTACAATTATCTAATCTAACATGTAACACAAGAAAGAGAACTTCAAATAATACCCTTGCATCAAACACAAGATTGTCTATTTAAGATAGATCATGTCTTTAGGAAAAATGTACATCTTGACAACAATCTCGGTTGATGGAGAACCAGTGAAATCCTTATGCAAGTTTTTTCCAGAGGTAAATTGATGGCTGTCATTTCTTTGAAATTTTTAATCTGTCTTTTAATTTTCATGATGACTACAATTAAAATACTAATTTCAAAGACATGTTCAAGGGAACATTCCCATTATATTGACAGCTGGTTTTATTGTCTATTATTTCCTTTACTGCTAACACAATATGACCACCATTACAGCGTGGAGTAGAGAATTCAACTAATCTGGTTCCCCATCACATAAGAACTTGTGGAAAACTGAATACTGAGATGGGGTTTCATCTTCAGATTCTGTTGTTTATATACACATGACTATGATATAGGTCTTCACATGTGAGTTGGGTGTCTCAACTCCACTATAAGCAGTGGAGATCTAGAGAATACAGTCAGGACAACTGTCAGGAGAACTTGTTCAGCCCAGCCTAGAGTACATCATTACCCAGAGCTCAGTTTAGTCAGCTGAACAGCTTTCAGCTCCGCAGACTGCACTGAGCAGGTCCTAGTTCACGTATACACATCTACGCCGTAGCTACTTAAATAGCAACGTGTCAGTCTGTACGTTGACTCCTGCTTCAGGGCATCAGTTAGAAAACTACACAGGCATGTGAGATTTGAGATACTGTAGACTACCCAAGTCATTTACCAAGGGGTGGCAGTGGTGACACAGAACCTGCATGCAGAAGGAAGACCACGCTCTGCCTTGGTGTGTCTAAAACAGCGCTACATGCCTCTGAGCGAGCAACTGAATACAGCCCATCATTTCTTAGCTGCTATACTCACTCCGAGCTAATTTTAAATTTGATTGTCTCCTCCTTTTTAATTAGAATCAGAATAATGGAAAGCGTACCTGACAAACATCGTAGTGCTCGAAGAGAGACAGCAAACCAATATCACTGCGGCTTGTGATACCTTTCAAAATCGTGATGTTGCCATTTCCAGAGTCCAGCTCTATCACGTTATTGAAGACATTGGACACAGCTTTGCCAGTCAAAAGCAAGTTCACCAGTTCCTGTTTGTGACATATTTAGAAAAAAACCCAAACCGGTAGTTAAATGTCTTGTCTCTACCAGACATCAATACAAGATTGATGCAGGACTGATAGTTACACATGTACCTGACCCTTAATTTATGTGGTGGCTTTAACTTTAGGGTTAGAATTAGGATTGCTTACAATTTTTTTCCAGATATTTTGGGGAAATTCTATTCCCAAAGTAAAATGAGGAAATATTAGCAGAGTTTTAAACATTCACTTTTCCAGAGGCAAACGGTTGCTAATCAATTTACTTTTACATCCAACTCTCAACCTTCTCACATTAGTGTTGGGGTTCTTTTTAAGCTAAAATATTTTGGTGTCCCTTCTTCTCTACAATGAAAGCTAGATCACGAATGATATAAATTAAAGGCCTGTACAGTACTATTTGATATTTCTGCATGTGCTTAGTGATGTATTTTCTATGTTGGACAAGAGTTGTTACAAGATATTTTTTTTCTCACTAATTATTTCTGGATGAACTTAAGTCTCATTCAGCAAGACATTCACCCACATGGTTTCACATCTGGTCCGTATCACTAATATACTCATACTTACTAGAGCAGATCGTTCATTATTTCCTCTCCAATCAAATGAGAAGTATGGGTGTGTCAGAGGCTACATACATGTAGCCATACATTATCTCATCAATAATTATAAATACTTAAAGGGAGGGTGCCGGGAGGAGGGGGCCAGTCTTTTTTCAGTGGTGCCCAGTGACAAGACAAGAAGTAACTGGCACAAACTTGACCATAGGAAGTTCCATGTAAACACAAGGAGGAACTTCTTTCCTTTGAGGGTGGCAGAGCACTGGAACAGGCTGCCCAGAGAGGTGGTGGAGTCTCTGACTCTGGAGACATTCCCAACCCGCCTGGACGCCATCCTGTGCAACCTGCTGTAGGTGGCCCTGCTCTGGCAGGGGGGTTGGACCAGGTGATCTCCAGAGGTCCCGTCCAATCCCTATGATTCTATTACACTATGTGAGAGGGTGGGTGCGGGCACATGTGAGCATGTAAGTGTGCGTAAAGTTCAAGGAACAGAGACACCAAATATTTTGCTTAGCATAAGGTCCCACAAGGGCCAGCTAGGATGTAACAGCGTGTAACAATATCTAGCAGCAGGCTGTGGCACAGCAATGAACCCGCTAGCTATTAATAAATAACATATGTCAAAAAACACCAGGGGAAATAACAAGAGGAAAGTTTCCAGAAAAAATAGTCCAAATTACCATGCCTGAAGACATGAATAACACTGATATTGCCAGTTGAACTTTATGTACGATTTTAAAAGTACTGCACACATTTATATAGCCCCATGTTTCTCCTGAAGGGCTCCTCAGAGTTTACAGGTTCTTACTGATGTTTTTAGGACTTCTAATCCACCAGCGACGTTCCACCACCTTCTTGAGGAATCACCGCATAACCACAGTATAAAAGTCTTCTAGCAACAGTACAAGGGAAGAACATGAAGCTTGCCTTTTGCAGCCAAAATGGCAGTACGCTTAATGGCTGTGGACCATAATCAGACAACACAACTGCCTATGTCCCAGCTCTGGAGAAATTTGTGTCCCAGAAATTTGGGACCAACATTCCATCTATGTGTCCAAGGTAAAGCATTTCCAACTGGGCGGATGCCTCTGAAGGCCTACAGCCAGCCAGGGGGAGACATTTGGTAGAGGATGTGAGGTGGAATATAGACTACATACAGCTGTGGTCCTAAGTGTCAGACAGCAATTCAGACTGCTTATTTTCAAGTAACACGTGTCTTTTCACAGAATCAGAGAATGGTAGGGGTTGGATGGGACCTTTGGAGATCTTCTAGTCCAATCCCCCTCCCAAAGCAGGTTCACCCAGAGCAGGTTGGACAGGATGGCATCCAGGCAGGTTTGGAATGTCTTCAGAGTCAGAGACTCCACCACCTCTCTGGGCAGCCTGTTCCAGTGCTCTGCCACCTGCTCTGCCACCCTCAAAGGAAAGAATTTTTTCCTCATGTTGAGACAGAATTTCCTGTGTTCCAGCTTGTGCCCGTTGCCCCTTTTGGACACATATACAATAAGTCAGTGTCTCCACTTTGAAGCACCAGCATCAGTCAGCATCAGCTCAGTTACCCGAGCAGTGACCGCTTACGATGGGACACGCAACCTCAGTCACCTTCCTGAAATGACAGGGAGGAGACTCAGCTTGCAGTCTCGGTGATATCTTAGGACAAAAATCAACTAAAGAGTTCCAAAGAGACAGGTGAGAGGAGTACGAGCATATGCACACACAGGTGCAGACACGTGGACCAGAAAACCAGGCCAAAAAGCAGAGGTTCTGAAAGCAAAGAAAAAAATATGCCAAAACAAAAGGAAAAAAGAATACAGGATGAAGGTGGTTGACATTATGGGGAAAAAGGAAAACCAGAAGGAACTTAAAGTAACAAATGCCATCTCTTCCCAGAGGTCAGTTCACAGCTCTACATGCAGAAGCAAATGACATCCCCAAGACCACACGGTCAACCTACCTGAGTACAATAGCCATGGCTGCCAATCAATCGGTTTGTAAGCACATCAAAATCATTGCGCACCCTGAAACGGAGTAGAGAATGCAATTAAATTAGGAGTGGAGAATACAATTAAATTTAAATACAATTGCTTCTTTTCATTAGACTTAATGCCTCTAAATTTTGGAGGAAACAAAAAAAACCCCAAGCTGTTTCCCAACAGTAAATACAGCTCTATATTTGGGAATCCTTACAAGGTGATTTTCTTCATGGCAAAAAAACATGTACATATCAACTAAACGTGTGGCAAGCAAAAGTTTGTTAAAGCTAATCTAAAGAAAATAGCTGTGGAGGAGAAAAGAAGCCATTGTCACCACTATATAGAACTTTAGAAATTAGAACTACTGTACCACTTGTTTTACAGAATTACAGAATCACAGCATGGTTGAGGTCACCTTGTCCAACACCCTTGCTCAAGCAGGGCCACCTACAGCCAGTTGCCCAGGACCATGTCTAGATGGTTTTTGAATATCTCTAAGGAGGTAGACTCCGCAACCGACCAGGCAAGTTCTTCCAGTACTCAAATAACACATTCTCACAAATGTACTTATCTGTTATTCCTCTCACCAATACTTGGAATATACCCACAAACTGAAGACGATATAATCGGTACACTATATTATCCATGAAAAGAAGAAGAAAAGAAAAAAAAAGACTCTAGGTGCACCATTTATAATACTCCTGTGTGGTCCCTTGTTCTATGTTATGACACCAAAGAGAAAAGTCCGTGAAATTGCATTGTTGATAATTACGGAGTAATATCTCCCCAAACCAAGTTCCCTCTCCCATAATTCCTGGAATTACTGAATTAGTGATTTGTTGATGACCTAAAAAATAAAGGTTGCAACCATGATCATTTTTATCCTGCAGATATAATGTAATTGCGAACATTTTATACATGAATAAATGTCTAATCTAGTTTTGTACTATGGTACAAAAGTACTGAGGTACTATGTTCTGGGACAGCTATGGCAATAAACTCCACAGATTAATTTGATGGTTTATAAAAAAGCTATTTCCGTTTAATATGAAATATGTTGATCTCAATTGTTCTGGCTACATTCTTATTTTGGTATTGTTACAAAGGTAGTGATAATACCTGAATGTTCATCAATTAAAACTTAGTTATTCTACATACATCTGGCCTTCTCACCCTCATTTGACTTGTAAAATCTTCTGTGCACCCAATTATTCATGTGCTGGCAATTAGCACAATTATTTTTAAAAAGAAAAGGTTTTGTTTGTGATAAAGTGAGATTGAATCGATTTGGTTAGAGATAGCTAGAAATTTCCCTTCAGCATTGCTACACATGCTCTGTTAAAAAATTGATTTCTTAAGTAAAAAGCTGTGATATTCCCTGTATTCATCCCAAAGCTCAGAATGTAATATATAATTTATAAGATTTCCAGCCCTAATGATACTTAAATCATTCAAATCAAGTCAGAGCCATTGAATCAGAGTTCCCTTTTTTTTATATTTATTTTAAAGAAAATTTTCAAGTTAGTCTCAGTCATAACAAAGTGCCATAATAACATCTCTTGCTAGTGTGAAATCAAAGAAAAGGCCATGGAAAGTGTGCCTGCGATAAGGAAAATTCTCTCATGCAACATTGCAAGGAATGGATGAGGCGATAATAATCTTTGGATTTTGGCCATTTTTTAGTTTTAGAAACAGTTTCATCTTGAAAATGCCATAGCCTTCTTTGAAAAGAGTAGACTATACAATATGCGTCAGTTAGGGACGATGGGACATACGACAAAGACAATAGGAGGAAGTTCTAATTTCATCTGTAGGTACAAACAATATGGGAGTTTAGAGGTGTATCTCAGACTTTCAAGAAGAAGAACATCTGCCTTTCAAATCATCTCTGCTAATGAGGAAACAAACGTCAGGCATATAGCTACGAGATTTACACCTATTCTAAATGGTTTTAAGATTATTATTCATACCTGCCAAAGACTTACCGGCTTCTGTGCAGGTGAATTTACTGTGTTACACTAAAAAGCATCCCCTTTTAAGTGCAAGTACACTTCATGCAATGTAAAAATATCAGATAATTATAACAGTGTGGGTTTTTTTCTGCTGGGGTGGGATGACATCCACTGATGACAAGCAAACCTGAAGCACTTGTTGATTCTGGTGTTTCGGTTATCAGATGGCAAAACAGATGCATTGAATAAATCGTTACTACTAATCCTACTTTTTCCCTGCATGGAATTTTCCATTTATAATTTTTAAATTACTTTAAAACAGAAAACTCCATTAATTTTAAGCCAGGAGATTTTTAAGTATCCCGGTCACCATCAGACAATGAGTTAAAGGCTTGAACTCTACTGAATTCCTCCTTTTTAATTTACAACCCAGTGCTCTGTAGGCTGCTTTGACAGAATCCCAGGTCAGGAAAAAGGCACTACCAAAGAGAACAATGTTCATGGCACAGATTTCTTCCTCGTGCTATATTATCAGTATTTTTCACTGTCACGGTAGTACACAATTCCAACTGGAGGGTGAGCTAGGAGTGTGTTGATGGCTGGCGCAGAATGGTGGCATTTGCCTCACCTGGTAATACTGTAAAGCCTTTGAAAAAAAATAATAATTTCAATCAGAGATCAAGATACTGCTTTTTAAAGTCTTCCAGACAAATGCTTAAAACTACGCAGGGGTGCAAATATGCTTAAGTACAATCTTCAGCAGGAATCAGTTCCTGAATTGATACACAATCAAAAAGATGACAAGAAGATCTGCCAAATTTCAGATCACTCTGCAAGATCTCCCAGCATGATTTTTTTTGTAAGTTTTACTGTGTGAAAAGTAATCTGGCTGATGGCTGCACTGAAAGCAGGGAGGAGAGTTTGAATTCTCTGTGCAGCGAGTGAAGCTGTGGCTTCTGTGAAGGCAGCAGCAGCCTGTTCAGAGGAGAGAGCGACAGCAGCAAATACACTCAGATTAACGCACTTCCTAATGGGTGTAAAGTCACAGCTTCAACTTTTGCTGCGTTTTGGTTTTTACCCTGGGATCCTCAAATTGCTGAATTCCTCCATTCAGCACTGCTAGAAGTGCTTAGTCCAGCTTTTTCTGACAACTTGACAAAACGTGGATGTGTTTTTATACACTCACAGGACCCAAATAACACGGAAAAATTCATTTCCGCATAGTTTATTAATTTTGTACTGTTCCTTTTAAAAATACTTATTTTATATATTTTTTTTGTTTTCCCATAACAGTGTAGTCATGGTGAAGTACCTATATCCTGGAGCTTAACTGTCTTCTTATTCAGCATGCAACCAAACATTTTTTTTTCTCTCATTATTAATGCACAAAATGAATGGCAAAACCAAAAGATGTGTAAGGGAGCTTCAGAGCAAATATCTACTTTATAGCAACTGGAGAAATCTCATCATGACAGAAATCAACAATATCTGGCGTGAATTATACATATTTTTTCATGTTTTCTAATGCTGCTGGTTTTAGGGCAGGAATGCCTGAAACAGCCTTTCCAAAAAATATCATTACATAAATCCCATTTTCTCCCCATGCTCCTGTTGGTGATTCTGTGTTAATCTTTAGCCGTGTTGAAACCATTAGTTTCAAGTTACAAATAATGTGTTTATTAAGGATGTAAAGTATTGAAGATGTATAGATGTTCTGAGCCAAACCCTTCACTGTTTTGAATTGTCACAGTCATTAACAACATAACTTGCTGACTTTAAGGTAGCCTATGACAGTTCTTATTCAGAATCTCCCTCATGTTTTCAATTAATTCACCCTTTCTGGGATACACAAATTAGGGAAAAAAAAAAAAAATCTAAGAGTTTAAGACAGATGGACAAAAATACCAGTTAGAAAAAACTGTAACGGCAGTACGAACCTTAGGACTGATAGTGTATTGATAAAATAAATTACAGCTATCTGTATGGACTCTACTAAAGTTTTAAAAGTACATAAATACAAATTCAAAATATAAATATTTTGAGTGCTGGATGATACAATATAACATAATCTGTAATCAGTGGAACTTTTTCTCAGCAAAGACACTGAGATAAGTAAACCAGGCATTTCAAAAATGCTTCATATGCATAAATTCCAATTTACTTACAGGAAAATTCTTGCCAAGTCTTAAATGGAGAACATCTGAGCACTGAATATTAAATACAAAAGTCACATACAAACTGTAACACTAGGAATAACCCCAGATTATCTAAACATGAGTTAGTTCATGTCAGTTATTTACCCTACCTATCATTTGGACTGATAGCAGAACAAAATAAAACAATAGAAAGCAAAAAACAGTGCGTTCAAGTAAGTGCTAGCTGTTTTACAGTCCTTAACTCTGTGGCAAAGCTGTAATAGAAAATTGGTGACCTCACTTTGTTCATGGCAACAGACAGCTATATTAACAAACACACAATTACAAGTCTACTCTGAAAATAGAATTTGGGCTGGGAGGGAGAAAAAACTCGTCTTCAAGCATAAGGATTTCAAATAATTACAATGGGGATGTGGAAAATGACAGGATGGGTGACTGGCTTATTGTGTAAATGTTCCATAATATTTTTACTTTTTTTTCATACTGGCACACTGCAAAGGTTTCAAATGAGTGTTCAAAAAAGAAGGGAAGAGCCCTTCTGGGAAAAAAAAAAGAAAAGAAAAAAAAAAAGATTGCTGTTTGGAATTCAAACCAGTGAAAGCAAGGAAGTGGCTTCATTCTTTATTTATCACTTTTTTCACATACCTACTAATTTCACTAAGTTTTTAAAATGTACATGTACTCAGGTAATCATGCACAGTTAATTCATCAGCTCTGCTGCCACAGGGCACTGACATGCGTAGGAGATATTTATATTTCAGAGGGATAGATCTGATGCGAAAAGTCATTCATCTATTGGCACATTCAACCCACTATTTCATTTTTCAAAATAAATTACCTTTCTTACTGAATGCAATAGGTCTTCCTGAGTGCAACACATTAAGGAAAGATACTAAACCCAAACCTGCTTAACCATGGTGACCTTATGTTTAGCAAACAGCTGACAAGTACACAGTATGACGGTACACGTGCTGAAATTTGGCAAAAATATCACAGTGGTCTTGTTACTGCACTGTTTTGTAGTAGAATCACACTTATTTTTTCACATCATTGGAGTATATTTAGTAAGTATACTTTATGCCCCTAAAATCAAAAAATTAATTTCTGAAGTGCTTTGATTTTCTGAAAGGGAAAGGGAGAAAACATGATTGGGAAGATAACAAAGCAAATCAATCCCTCAGAGATGGGCTTCATATCTCTGATTTTTTTTAATGTCTAAAGATGGACACATAAACATCAGCTAATCACTCTGGTCTTCTTTACATTTTCATACATGGAGAGAAACTGGTATGTCCTGTAATTTATGTGAACTTGCTTAGATAATTTGCAGAGTCATTGTGGTTTAATCCCAGCTGGTCACTAGGACCATGTAGCCACTTGCTCACTCCTCCTTGTTGGGGTGGGGGAGAGAATCAGAGGAGTAAAAGTGTGAAAAAACCCATGGGTTGGCATTAAGAGAGTTTAATAAGTAAAGCAAAAGCCGTGCATGAAAGCAAAGCAAAACAAGGAACTCATTCCCTGCTTCCCATCGGCAGGCAGGTCTTCAGCCATCCCCACAAAAGCAGGGATCCATCACGCGTAATGGCTATTTGGGAAGACAAACGCCATTGCTCCCAGGGCATTCCCCTTCCTCCTTCTTCCCCCAGCTTTATATACTGACCATGACGGCACACAGCATGGAATATCCCTTTCCTCATTTGGGGTCAGCTGTCCCAGCTGTGTCTCCTCCCAACTTTTTGTGCACTCCCAGCCTACTCGCTGGTGGGACAGTGTGAGGAGCAGAAAGGGCTTTGAGAGCTCAGCAACCCAAAAAAATTAGTGCGCTATTAACAGTATGTCCACCCCAAACCCAAAACACAGCACTATCCCAGCTACCAGTAAGAAAATCAACTGTATACCAGGCGAAACCGTGACAAGAGCGGAGGAAGAAACTCCACTGAAAAATGCCTTTTTCCATCTGATGAACATAAAGCAAAGGGAGCCTGCCATGATTCGGGCACGGGCATCTAATTGCTGCATACCAGGGACTGGACAGATAAATCGTACTCACAAATACAGCTGCACTGCAAAGGGGCCGAGTATATTTTTTTCAGATTAAAAGCTGAGAAACAAGGCTGCTATAGAAATGACACCTTGTAGCCAGCCTTGAAAAAAGATGCCTCAGCTGGACAAGCCAATTACAAGGAACACTCCCTCTGAAACAGTCACTTTGTTGTAAATTTTGGCTCAACAGGAACAGAAGTTGAGTGCGTAGATACAATAGAATCAGAGGAAGTTCAGATGACTGGAAAGAAACCACTGTCAAGATACTGAGCAGCTTTCCTATGAGAAGAAACTACACAGATGAGGATCATTTCACTACAAAAGGACACGACCGATGGACTGTGATAAAAGTTCAAAACCTCAATGGTAAGGAGACAATTAAGGAACATTTACTCACTGTTTTTTATAACATGAACTAGGCAACACTCTGTAGAGTTATTGGCCAACTGGTTCCAGCACACAAAAGGAAAAACTCTTTCACAAAGTACATAACTACACTGGGGAACTCATTGCCACAGGATGTTGCAAAGGCCAAAAGAATTAAAGGGTTCAAAAAGGCCTTACAAAAATTCATGGAGGACAGGTTCATCAAGGGCTAATAAACTCAATGGTCCGGATACAACTGCCAGCTTAGGAAGTCTCTGAATTACTGACTATCGGAAATGTGGAGAATATACCAGCAGAATAATTGCTCTATAGTCACCCCATTTCTCACGCAGTTTCCACAGTTTTCCCCCATCAAAGGCTAATAGGCTGGATGGACCATTCCTTTGTCCAATATGGACAGTCTCAGGGAACTGATGGGCAATTAAATCCACATCTCTCAAACACTTCTCAGAACAATACTGTGTGTTTGCAATAGTCATGGTGTGGACTATAGCCATATCCCATACTGGGATAAAGCAGAGTTGCAGCGAGGGGGAAGAAAGGAAGATGATGTTCTCTGCATCTGGCAGGTAGAATCCAGCCATCCCAGCTACTCTCTTTCACAGAAAACCCCATTTCTTAGTTACTCTCTTGGCTTTCCATACTATTCTCAGTGATGGCTTAGGAACCTGAAGTCTAGTCACGCTTTGACTAGGCTTATTGAGTCACAGGCTAAGTTTACTGATAGGCTTTCATTTTGTACTAATATTGTTCTTTAAACAACTCTTCTCAGTCCTTCTTGTTTATTTACAAGTGCTACCCTCCCATTTTTCAGAAAATAGTTATGTTCCCTCTCAAAATTTGGTTTTTAGGTCAGAAAAGACAAAAAAAAAATTATTTTATAAGACAGACTTCTCACTCCCCTGGTCTTCCTTTTCCGTGCACTTCTCCCAGTTTTCACGGGTGAACCCAGTTTGACATGATATTTCAATGAGGCCACGTCAGTGCCTTGCACAACGTATTAGTATTTCTTCACCTCCTGAAACTATTTGTGCTGATACACCCTACCAGTAGATCCAATGCTATTTTATAATGCTGGCTCAAAGTGACTGTGTGCTCCACTACTCCCCATCCTGCCATTTACAACTTATCAACTCCCACAGTATAGTAGTGAGTAGTCTCAGTTTGCACGACCTTGTAGTTTCTGTAGTTAAAAGAAATTTTTTTTTTATTACCCTCATCGTGAAGCTGAGCCAACTCCTTTTGTACAACACGATTTTTCTCTGTATTGACAGTGCCTTTCAACTTTTGAGTCATCAGTACATTTCATTAGCGCACAACTCCCTTTTTTCAACATTACCATAGGGAATAAAAACTAAGTTTAATCCCCGACTGATCACTGAGGAACTCCGTCAGTAACCTTCCCTGCACTAACTGTTTTCTGAGTCCCTTTCCTTTATCACCTTTACCATTCTTAAAAGTTCTCTTCTCTTCACACTAGCAAATCACTTCTCATTTGGTGTGATATCAAATGCAAAAACCTCTTATTACCTCTCCATTAACTAATTTTATTCTTTTCTTTTTTTTTTTTTTTTTTATTTTTTCACTTTAACTAACTATTCCCCACTTGGTACTACAATTGCATGCTTTACTGAAGTTCAGATAAAATTCATCTATTTCCCACTTTAAAAAACTAGCTCTTTTATGAAAGTAGAATAGTACTTCAGTCTTGTAGAACTTGCGTCCTGTAAAATCAGACTGCATTCGCTGTCATTTTCCATTTATCTCTGCAGTTAGTTACTCTCTTTTCAGAATTTTTGCCTGCATCTTTTCAACCTGCTGAGATAAAGGCTAAGTTGCTTGGTCTGCTTTCCATCTTTCTGAAATGTAAGCATTGCTTGCTGTTACACAGTTATATTCTGATCTCTATTGTAAAAAGATATTAAGCATCATTGCCACTGTATCTGTGATTTTAGATGCTTGTTATTTCGGCATTTGGAGAAGGAGAGCATCTACTTCTCCAGACTTACTGCACCAGCGATGCAAGGTTACTGTATGTTTTAATGAGGCAAGGGGTACAGCATGACAAAGCATGTCAGCTTTGAGGATCAAGTCCATTCATAAAGTCTGACAAAGCAAGAGAGAGCTCAGAAAGTCTTACATAAGTTTCGGAATGCGATCTAGGCAAAAAGATACCTGGTTTATTTTTTCCTTCATCTTGTGTAGCCATCACCTTTTTAGGTTCAGTTCTACCTCCCACAAAACTGATTCAATTTCTATGCATGGATTCCAGTTATTCATCCTGACTTTGCATCATGTTGTTCTACTTACTGAACTGCAAGGCAGAATATTAATTTAGATGTGGAGCATTCTTTACATTATTCCTAAGAGCAGCCACATCGACTCTACACAGAAACTTCACATCATTTCCTGCTATCTTTATATTGATATGATAAGGAAATTGCTTGTTGCTTAATTTCTGTGTCTCAGGGCCTGGGTCTGACCTCATCTGAATCACATTATTTCTGTATTTTCGAACATGAAGAATCAGACCATGAGTGCTAGAACTATTTGTTGCCCACCACACTTTTTTCATTCCTTTGGACTCTTTGTTTAGACATCAGAAAATTCTCCAGAGAATGAGCTAATAAGCTGCCTTCTCTTCAGGCATGTTCCTTAGCTTTGTGATTTATCCTGATCTATTCTAGAAGGAACTGGATATGTTAGGGGAGTAATCTTCATTTTTTTTCCCTGTTGCCATAAGGAATCTTTCTGTTGCACATTGGCACCAAATTTGCTATCACCCACTAAATAGTGAACTTCTTCGTTTACTGGACCCATGCTGACAACAGGCTTCCTGAATCTTCTTAATAGGGAGACACCAGTCACACGTCACTCCATTATTTATGCAAATCCCAGATTTTTTCCTTCTTTTTTCCCCCCCATTGTTTCCCAATATACCAGTCCCTTACCTAGGAAGCTGTCAAACAGAATCAGTATAACAACCCCTTTGTCTTCTTGCTTCTTCCCTTTTTTGCTGAGTTTGGTTTCATTTTTTCAGTTTCCTTTAACACTAACCTTTGTTCCTTATTCTCCAGTGCAGCAAACTTCTTCAAACCTAATTCAACCCTTTCCTCTTCTTTGCCTTTGTGGTCATATTTCCACCTGGGTCACATTCCTCATCTAGCAGGCTGTATGGCTTCCTTATCTTCAGATCTTATTTGACAGATGCCTACACATTCTGTTGTCCTGAATTTTTTCTTCAAAATCCCATTCTGCCATCACCTCTAGCTTCTTTCTTTTGTCCCTGGGTCCCCTCATTCTCAAGTGTTACAGTGTGATGTTTCACACATCAATATTTTCCACTGCATATCCACTTTCAAAAGAACATAAATCTCATAGTTTCAAATCTTGATCTCACATCCCCCTGTGAATGCTTCTAAGGCTCTCTCACTTATTATGCCTGTCTTCTCATCTTTCTTTGAAGGAAAAAAATTAACTTCTTTCAAGAAAACTCCCTTCTTTATTGCCTCTTAGCAGCTGAAGCTGCAATCTGTGTTTTATTAAGGTTCTACATTTATTAATATATCTATTAATGTAGGAAGCAATTCTTGCCCAGTGAATACTCCAGCTAGAAGGGCCTTTGTCTAATTCACACATTCCAAGCCTCAAAGACATGGGAGATCCTGAAGATTATGAATTACATGCAACCTATCAAGCAGGAGGCACAGAAGTTCACTTACCCAAACAACCAGGGACTCAATTCTTCCCTGTCAAGGGCCGGATCCCACACAAACTCTCCTATTTGCTCTCCTCCCACTGTTCTTGGTAAATCTAATCTCATGCTTCCTCCATGTTGTAAAGTCACAAATGGGTCTTGGAGAGCTCTGAGACGCTCAAATATGGATTTTTCAGTTAGGTCAAGCTGCTTGTTTTTTAGCACTGTAACGTAATTGACAGCTGTTTCCCCTTAAAAATAGCTGCTTCCCTATCTTTTTCCAACACCAAAAGACTAAGCTGTAAAATACACGATGACAAGTATTTATATTACATAACTGTAAACACTGAGTGAAAATTGCTCGCACACGTAATTTCCCCTTGCTGTTGGTCTCCCAGGCATTCTCAGGTCGGAGGGGAACTACGCCTGAAAAAGGTTTCCCAGAAAACCAGCTCATAGAAGAATATATTTCCATCGAGAACTCGGTGTGCCCCGTGTGATTGGATCTTTTCTGTGAAGTTGTAATTGCTTTCACCACTGGATAAGCCGAATGGTCATTTCACAGAAAGCCTTTCTTCACCAGCCAAACAGCATGAGAAGAGTAGGTGCATTTTAGGGGAACCCTAAATTAGAGATTGGCTCTGCGACAGGAAAAGGTGTCAGTTAAGGAAAGTGGTTGGAGGGCGGAGGACCCGTTGTTCTACCCGCAATTCATGCGCCAACAGAGCATCACTTTCTTTTTCAATGTCCTACCTGACTGAAAGAGTTTAAAAGTCAAGTAACATGTCAGAATCAGGGGTACTTTACAGCAAATTATACAGAAAAGGATATAGAAAGTATACAGAAAAGGATACGGAAAAAAAGGGCTTGATACAGATTACTAAAATTATGATTGTCTTCTGTTACGCATCTCAATAAAAAGCTGTCTTATTGAGTAAAGATGGTCTTCCCAGAGCTTGGCTTTCAATAGGCTTTAATTGCAGAAATATTTTATAATTTTAATATGGTTATTTGAAATTATTTAAGATTATTTATCATAATGAAGTGTATGGTTAATTAAGAGTACTTATTCTTTCCTTGCAGCAATATGAATTAATCCAGATGAAAATGGGCCAGCAAATTATGTCTGAGGCAGGTAATGTGAAGGCTGGAGATGCCAAAGTTCAGTAGTTAATTTACAGTTTCTTCCCTGATTTATGGCACCTCATTCTGGTCACAGTAAAGCAATGTCTTCACACGCTTACAGCACATGCCCAACAAGTCACACACATCTGGAAGCTCTTTGATGAAATCAATTCCCACAGGTTTCTGCTTCCCATTTGTCACATGTCCCTCCTGTTGTATGAAAACTCTGTAGAGGAGGAATTGTGTGGTTATGGGGAAACAACTGATCTAAAGGTCAGGCAGAGCGTGTCCTGTAGCAATCGCATATATACATGCTTTTACCCTGCAGCAAATCTGAGATAACGTTCTCCTGTGTGAAACAAGGATGAAGGCATCTGTTTGCCCTATTGCAGGTATGGTCAGAGCTCCTGGGGAGTACGAGGTGGCATTCTGAGGTGGCTCGGGATGTGGCTTCACTCCTTCTGACTCTTTGGCCAGGAGAGCTCCTGATCTGTATTACAGCCCATGGGTATTACTGTACTATAAATATATAATGTTCATATATAAACAGTACGTCTCACAGTGAAATGCTGTCCCACAGAGACGAGTAAAGACAGAACTGTTGCATTTCGTAAAAAATCGATACAAATAATTTGCCAACAGACCAAAGCAGGAAGCTTCTTGTAATATGGCTTGCAGCCAGACAAATCACTACGGAAGTAAAACAAGCTGACAAGTGGATATATTTGAGCATAGTATGGGGCACAGTAATGATAGCAGCGCATCCACAGTTCATCCACGTCCTCAGAGCACTTCAAAATCACATTCGTCAGATGAGTAAGTTATTCAATCAGAAAGACTGAATTACTAGTTACACTAGTTCTGTAAATGCTGAAGCCAGCTGCTCTGCACAGCCAGAGAGGGATTGTAGCCACAGGTCCTTTAGCCCGTCTAATCGTCTTTTCCTCTCCATGAAGTTCAAATATGTCAAACCCTCTCCCTTAGAATATGCCAAGTGTATCTCAGCTTCATTTATTACATGAAGGATATTTTTGGAGATGGAATAGGTATACTGGGCAGCTATTAATGATGAGCTTGTGTGTTCCTTTCAAGAATGGATTAGAATGAAAGATGAAGGAAATTTAACTTCCCCATTTCAGTAAAATGGTACCAGAGGAACGAAGAATAAGTGCTCAAGGGCAGAGAACAATGTAGTTTTAATCATATGTCCCCTTAGTAAAAATGGTTAATCGATCAATTACTAATAACTAAGGGCAGACTTATTTGGTGTAAGAAGTCCTAGACTGATAAGGAATCAAAATGTGATTTTTTCCATTTAATAAAAAGGCATTAACTTTTGAAAAAAACCTAAAAACCAGCAACAACAAAAAACCCCAAACAGCCAAAACTCCCAAACTCAGAAATGGAAACAGCCCAAATAATCCTGAAACAAGGCTGTACACATTCCTGGAGCAGTAAAGACCACAGAAGGATAGTTATTAGTGCTGTAGGATCACAATAAGGACAAAGGTGTTGACGCCTATTTTCCTAGGTTTAAAAGTGGCCAACCTTAATGAAGTACACAGCCTGCTCTTGACTTGCAAAATCACTCTCCTTTCTTTTTTCCCCCACAGATAAAGCCATTGTTTTAGTTATTCTCACACAAACACTTCAGAGGAAAAACTAAAAAGATATCCAAACGACTAATGCTAACTGCAGAATTACATTTGTCATCTGCTATCAGTAAGCGATAAAGTATCCCTAAGTTGACAAAAGAGACTGCAAACACTGGTGTTTTGATTCTATTGGTCAGCAAATTTGTGAGTAACACGAGTCTGTGTTTCAGACCAGGCTCTCTTTCTTTTCTGCAGATAGCCTGAAAATGGCAATATGCTGCTTTTCCACAAAGGAATCTGGCCCAAGGAATTTTTGCCTTCACTGTGTTCTTTGCTATAATAGGTTCTAGTAATGATGGCTTTCTGCAGTAAAATTATCACAGTGATTAAGAAAAACACAGCAATGAAAACAGTGTGACTGTTTGGTGAGACAGTGGAATTTAAAGAAGGCTTTCCAGCGAGTGGATCAGAATCAGCCACATCCCAGCACAGCAATGGTTTTGCATGAGTAAGCAGAGAGAGGAAGGTGCCAAGTGTTAGAGGCGATGTGACAGCATCCAGCAGAGAAAGCTTGTGCTGCAGTTCCGGGATACGCTGTAACTTCAGTAACACCACGGGGTTTGCTGAAGCTGTCCTCGCTGGGTCAGTGTAAACCACTCCTGAGTATTCCTAACTTTCCTACACGCAATGTGCCGTTCTCGGATGCGATGGCAAGGCCCACGCGGGGACTTGCAGCCCACCTTTAAGCTCAGTCTCTCCCAGGTACATGGAAAATATCTTGTAGCTCTTAAAAACACGAAGATTTTAGTACACATCTTGCACGTTCAGGAAGATTAGTCCCCTGAGCTTGTACAATATGCCCACTGTTTTTTAATTTTACAGTGGTTGGTAAAAAAAAAGAAAAAAAAAGAGATTACAATTGTTAGCGACTAGCATTCCTTCCTGTACCAGAAGCAACAACACGTTCTCAGCAACTTCCTCAGGAATTCTCACTCCTCTTTGGCCATTTGTTATCAGTTCTACCAGTGATGATCATTAGCGCATGGAGTATGATAAACTCATTACCGAAATCTACAAAGCAGTGCAAACCCCTGCATTTCCTGGCATGTGTTCCCATTAAATAAAAATACTTAGATCGTCAGTGATTTCGAGCAACTGCCTGATAGACCTAGCTGAAATCTGGAATTTCTGTTTACAAGAAAAATCAGTAACAGTGTAAAAGTTATTGAGCCAGACCAAAAGTCAGCCTACCCCGACATTCAGTCAGCACCAGCAGTAGCACACATCAGGGCAGAACACAAAAATGGGGCACGTGGAGATTACATCTAGACAGGTGGTTTTAAGGTACTGAAGGACGTAATTTCCAGTCATTGGTCTAAATTTATTTGAACTTCTTCATACTTTTGGCCTCCTCACCTCCTAGTACTGAAAGTTACTTATACTGTGGGGAAAAAAAAAAAAAGGACTATGGTTTGTTTTAAAATTGAAGCTTGAGAACTGCCATGACAGAATCCCAGTTTTTGGATCCTCAGTCTTCAACTTGTTTACAAGAAATGTCAATTAGAAGAGATATTTACCGAGGGACCCCAGAGAATCAACATCGTGAGCACACGGTGAAGAACTGACCCAAACAAGAGCATTTCAACATGATTTGAGATACTAAATTATGTCAACTTCTCAACTAAAAGTAAATAATCTGTCTAGCTTTTTCAATAGAATATGCACCAAAAAAAATCAGAGAAAATGAAAACTTCTGTGGGGTTTTCATTTAACACCAAACAAAAACCCCAAAACCAAAGTGCAACAACAAAAGCACAGTTTTTCTGTTAAAAAAACTGGGAGAAAACAAAATCCCAGGAGCTCTCCTACTGGATGAAGATTCCATTACCTAAGACAACTTATTTGTCTTCAGATATTCATCCAGAACTATGCCAGTTATGTAAATAACTACTTACCATGCCTGTAACACTCACTAAATGGTACATATTTGTTGCTGATACAAGCAATGAGTTATTTGTCTTGATATTTTTAATATCCGAAGAGAAGTACTATGACATAGTCATTCGAATCTATTACTGAAAATTACACAGATGAAATCTAGTTTGCACTTCTAAAATTTATGTAAAAGTCTGAAAACACATTCCACTCTATCTAGAGATGGGGAAAAATTCTTGTTTCCTATAAACAAAAGATAGGTACCAATGCAATGCATTACAAAGTCCCAAGCTAGAAGAGTAATGGTACTTTAAAATGAAGTTCTGTGAGAAAGTCATGAATCTTCCTCAAAACAGAGCTACATTTTATAAACAACTCTGGCTTTGTGGACCAGAATTGTAAAAATATTTAGATACCTAAAAATGCAACTAGGCAGCATCAGGAATTTTCATATTCACTATAGACACTTAGGTCCCCAAATATAATCAGAGATGATTGATTTGCCTTGTCATAATCCATCTGCTAAGAATCAAGAGGTGACGGGAAAAATAAGCCCATTGCTTATATTATTAAAGAATGTTTATCATTTTATAGCAAGTAAAGCAACGTAATCAATTGCAATTACATTGCTGGTTTTGGTGGTCCTACCAAATGAAAAATACATCATTACTTGCTCAAATACATTTACTGACTTGGACCGCTCTGCTGTAATTAGCTCAGAAAAATGAGGAGAAATGACATATGCTACAAAATTATCACATTGTTTCTGTTAGAGTGCGAAAGTGGAGTTAAGCCAATGGCCTGTAGCATTACTGTAAGGAAAAGAAAGGGAGAAATGACAACAAAACCAAAAACCAATCTGTATACACTTTTAGGACTCTCAGTAGGTGAGCAACTGAATGCGTATCACAAATTTGGACTAAGCTGATACTTATTTTCAATACAATACAGAGATTTAAGAAATAAAAGCTTACATAAATCAAACCCGTGCTGCTTTCAAGCGCAGCTGCTCTCTTCATGTCAGTTGTTACTGCAAGTTGTCAGGGAACAGTTCTTTTCACTTGCAGATAACTCTAGGAGTTCTTTACAAAAGTGGAATTTGGCAAAATGAAGCCAGCTTTTGTATTCTGACCTGCTCTGATAGTCACAGTAACACAGAAAGATCTGTTTAATCTGTATAAAAGCACAATTAACTCCAACTGTGCTTGGGCAAGCATCAATGACATTTTAAAAAAGGCTATAAAGACTATCCCTTAGAGTCCAGCGGATTTATTACACCAATAAATTGAGACCAGACTTGTCATACCAGGACACTTACTTACAACCATCTAAAAATTAGCTGCCTAATCCATTTTATAGTAGTCTCTCTTTATCATTAGCATTGACAGAGACATTGGGGCATCACAGTTATTCATCCCTACCTAAGACTGATACACATTTGTGTATGTGACACAAATAACCCTCTAAAGGAGTCTTGCTTTCAACTGCCTAGACAGGGAGCAGAAGCAACTACCTGAGACCTGATGCCTAACGTTGAGATGGAGTCATTTATATTGGATACGGTTGACTGATCACTGCCACTTTAACAGCATATATATATATATGTAAATGTGTCTTTATACAACAACAAAAAAGCCAAGATTAGGCGAGTAAATCTTCATAACTTCCCTATATTTACCAGGGTAAACATCAAGACAGATTAAAAACGCCAGAGCATTAAGTGCATCGTGGCTGTTTCCTCATTTTGCACAGATTGTTTGCTTTGCAGTTTATGAAACAGGGATACAAAGACACTCACAGATTGATAGATCTTGATAAGATGACGGACACAGTCAGAAGGATGCACCCACAGGGACCAGTTTCAAACTGAAAAAGAAAAGGACTGGTTTTATTTTGCTTGTTGTGTGTATTTTTTTGCCCAATGCTAAAGAAATGCAAACCAAACCGAAAGCAGAAAGAATTGTTCTTGTTTATGCTAAAGCTGAATTTGTTGCTCTGTTTGTTAATGTGCAAGACATGTCCATCGAGCGATTGAAACAATATTCAGAAGACATCACATGAGACTGATAAACACAGAAAAACTGGCAGCTGAACTGTAACAGGTTTAGTATCTGCTCTATACAACAGTACCTGGTGAATATTCTGCTGAAGAAGTATCATCAGATCTTCATATCTTGTAGCACTATGTAGTATTAGCTGGGAAGAAATGTAAGAAGAAAAAAAAGGTAACTGAAACAGTAACAACTCATTTTTATAATCTTGAAGCTGAACTAAAGTAGACAAAACTTTAAATCTGACTGGAAAGACCTGAACTCACAAAATGGAATAAAGATCTAATGAAACCTACCTCTTACTGCTGCTACTTGGTATAATATCGCATCACAGCACTTTGTATACTCCGGATTTTTAAGTACTGCTTCTCACTGCTTTTAAATTTGTTGAACAGACAGTTTAAGTCTTAAGCAGTGTTTATGCAAGGAAAAATAATTCCTAGAACAAATATAGCAATAGCGCAGCTTTAAAAGACATAGAATGGGCAAGTAGCTCAGGAGTTTGTACCTATGTGGTGAGCCATCTATAGCAGGCATGTATCCCAGCACTTATCCTACTCAGAGAACACTCCCATGAATACTCTTAGTTAACAAGAAATTCAGGCGAGCTCACAGATTCAGGCCCTTACTTCAACAGGGGGTATTTTTCCACCTTCAGGTTTTGACAGAAATGATGGTCTTGCGGATACTGTGTGAGGAAAGACCAAGCAGTCTGGATGATATTCCTTTCCGTCACATTTTCACTGTGACCACGTGACCCTTGATAAGCAGTATTTAGAGGCAGCATAAGGGTATCAGTTGTATTCTGAAACAGCCAGCAGCTCAGAATTATCTTAACATATTAATTAAATAATCTATCTTGTCTCTTGGAAGATTACAGCCAAGGTTTTCTGCTGCGTTCACGCTATTTATATGGGGTTTCACTTCCATTTGTTCCCAAACTGGCTGGTTCTGAAAAGTTGTTGACACATCCATTCCTCCATTTAGGAGGCCAGTAGAATTTCCTTAAGCCACTAAAGCCTGGCTTATGGTTTGCAGAGCCAACTGAGAGGTTCAGGTGGAAATAAAGGCATAATGGGAAAGTATTTGGAGCTTTTGGAGGGGCCCAAAACGCAAAAAATGCTGTCCAAGACAAGAAGAAAATACTATCTTTTGATCCTTATGGCCATGCTGGTCAATTCAAAAGGATCCGTGTTCACTTTCACTGCAGAGCAATAAAAGTAGGCACTGTTTATAAGCTTGAAAGGCAGAGGGAGCAAAAAGGACTTCAGAGAACCCAGCTGCCCACAGACACTGGGACGACTCAGAGCCAGACAGACTACAGGATTGTTATTTTTTGAACCAAAATAACTAATTTGACATAAAAGTTTTAAAAACGTTAAGAGAGCAACGGAAATCAGATTCATTGTACTAAAATAAGAAAAGCTAGAAAAAGGATATATGGAGAAAGTTACTGTGAGTTACACAGAGCCTTACAGTTTCTAAGATTCCATCTGCCTTGTATTTTCCTACAGGAGTGAACTGCTGTCTTCCTGATGGCCTGAAGAAGATGTTCAGACAAAACCAAAGCTCCATGTTAAAAGGAACAAAATGGCATTAAAGAAAAATCAACATGTTGTACGAACTAAATGATGAGACAAATACTTTGTATTATTATTTTTAACCACCTTTTTAAAAAAGGACCTCTTGCATAATAAGTTCATATTACATATTAAACAAACTTTTATCAAGTAAGCATATACTTCAGCTGTGCTGTGCTCGCTCAGCTTATTAAATACAAATTACAAGTTTCTCTACACAGAAAGAGGATAAATAGAAATTTCTGATGTTAATGACAATTTTTATTGGAAAAGAATATTCGAGCAATGACATTAAAACATGCAGAAGAACATATGTACAATATCATCACAGGTGAAGCATTTTATAGACGTAAAATATGCAAAATATAATTTGAAATGTCTTTGAATTTGCTGCTTCTATTTCAGGTTTGAAGAAGGACTTCTGTGCCCAAAAGCTCCTCTGTTATTTTTCAGCAATCTTAGTGGACCTAATAAAAGAAATAACCTGTTCTCACAAAACCTGGCTCACTTAAAAAGATTGTGTAGGATCCAGCACAGCTAAAGCTAGCGATCTAAAAGTTGTATGTCTTGTGTACACCCAGCCTAATTGCATAGTACAAACCAAGTAACTAGTAGGCAGCTACAGCAAAAGGAAATTAATCCCAGCCATAACAGGATATTCTGCAATACAAAACTCTGGAGCAAAACGCTGCATCTGGAAAAACAACTCTTGGTAAAGATTTTGGAGGAATCCTAGCCTCAACTGAAGGATCTTTCACAGCAGTTTCAAAAATTTGCCTATTCTGTCCCAGCTACTGGGACAGCAGAAATTGACATTCTCCTTTTCTCCCTAAGCCATTTTAGACTGCACAAATAGATCTTACAAAACTTTCATTTTGTGAACGACGTACATATATAACAGTCGCAAGGGAGCATTGTACAACAACTAAAACTGCTTCTCCTACTTACAGTGCCACGATTGCTTTTTCATTGCCTCCTGCGCGCCACAATATATCTGCAATCGCCACGGTGAGGCATTTCGTCCTGTGAACTTCTGAAGGCTGAAGACAACTGCAGTCCAGGAAATGCAAGAAAACAGACAAGCACCAAAAGGTGCATTGGGAAGCTTACTCATTAAAGGTCAAACTGCCCAAATTACCGTATAGGCAGATTCATAGCAGGTTTGTAGCTAAAGGAACAAAAGCATTTTTGCAGAGACTACTTACTTAGGTGTTGTAATGCCTAACAACAAGGCTCCGGCAAGTTGCCTCAGAAAACATCATTTAGTTATCTCAGTCCCTCCTATAGTCAAGAAAGAGACAACTCGGATGGCTCCCTCAAAAAAGTCCCAAAATTTGAACAGGGAGCTAGTATTGTTACTGAAACACCAGATAAAAAAGTATAGTTGAATCCAACCTTTCTCTGAGGATTAAGCATCCGAATGAAATGCCATGAACACTTCTCAGCACCGGACTGAACAGGGGATAGGAGGATGTGGTGCTGCTGTTCAGCACCCAAAGAGAGAGATGCAACTGAAGTTTCCACTGCAACGTGGGCTTTCTGGAAACATTTTTTGAGGTAAATGTCCATAAATCTCATTTTAGGCATTTAAGAAGGTACCTTGCATCTTATTGCAAACAATCAGATCCAGCGAATAGAGCTGCGTCTAGAACAACCTCCTCTTTAGATTGCTAGTAAAATAAACCCTGGGCACAGCGGGTAGGTCTCTTTTGAAGTCAGAAGCAAAACACAGAAATTTGAGGGAAGTTAACTCACCTAGATCAAGTGCTAACAGCAGCATGTTGCATTTGGGGGGATCTAGATGAGTTTATGTAGCTCATAGTGACGGCGAGACTGCTGTAATGGGTACTTAAGCTCAGCAATTACAAGCCTACGTCGATATGTTCTATGACAATGCCCTTGTAATCCAGCTGAGTCTGAGAGATGATACTCACAACCTCTGTTTCTAGGAGATTCATACTAAAGATGGTGTCTGATTAATAAGGAACCATAAAACCAAAACTATTACCATCATTAAAAGCAATGGCCCAAAATCAAGAGGAAGACTAAACGAGGTATGATCAGCAACAGGAAACGATCACACACAGATCTATAATTGAAAACTGAAAACTAATCTTCTAAAAGAAACAGTGGATGCTCTTTCAGAATACATATTTATAATTGGTTGGACAAAGAAACAGGTAAACGTTCTTTAGGGAACAATACTGTATTGGCAAATAATGAACAAGAGAAGCTAATTCACCTTTAAATCTGTAATAAAATAGTTTTAATATTCTTTAACAGTTTTTTTAATATATGGAATATAGTTCATAAAGGCCTTCACATTTAATTCATTTTTAAGTTTTTATTTCTTAACTCTTGTATACAAATTTACATCAGAATGTTCTTACCTACTACTAAACTTCATTTAAAGTATCATCTGCAATAAACACTATGCTTGCATTTTTTTTAATAAGGTATGCCCTAAAATGGTGACCTAAAACATAATGGTAAACGACTCGGTATTGGTCTATGCAGGCCCACTGTTTCGAAAATATTTTCACTTAAACGCTTGGGTTGGAACTTACACAATAATGTGCAAAACTATGGAATCTTTACAGTAGTCTATTGGTCCCAAACACGTAAGCAACGCTGTCAACACATTTCCTACAAACTCTGCTTTGTGAAGTCTTCTAATACCTCCTGTTACTCTGATTCCCAAGATGTGAATGGAGAAATAAAGGATTATGAGGCCAAAAGTCACATAATGAAAAAAATTGGCAGATTTAAGAATAAAATCCAACATTCATGAGTCCGAAGAAGTGGACAACAGATCCATGCCCCTGGGAAGGTCAGAACTGGAATTTTCTCTAGTGGCTTCAAGAATGGCAGTCTTTGAAATTCAGATAGTATCAGTCTTAGAGTGTTACCACCATGGGAGATGATGTCAAAACCTGTTCCCAGCATTTGAGCAAAAGATCTAATAATTCCAAAGACTAAACAAGAAACACCAAACATCAAAAAATTAAACAGACTTTCAAGTTCAATATCTGCCTTGAATATAATGTTCATTTAGAGAATGCTTCCCTCTCTGAAGGATGTGAGATATGGGAAATAATTGGTGAGAGTTTTCAAGTAAAAAGAATATAATCACAACTTTCTCTTATCTCTGCCTGTGTTCTAATACAGACACTCAGGAATTTACGGGAAGCACAGCAACTAATTTATGTGTCTGAGAGAGGTAGCAGAGTAAGGAGACATGATAATTATTTCTTGAATATCGAATAAGCCTGAAGTGAAACAGTTACTGTGAAGTAGCTAATAATTTGAAAATTCAGGTTAGAATTACAAAGGAATGTTAATCTTCTTACTTCAAGCTCTGAGACTTCTCTTTCTTTCTGCCTGACTAAGAGCTTCTGCCCATGGCAAACTCATCATAAGAAAAATATGTTTATCCCATGAATAAAACAGTCCATCTCGCTATTCATTTTTAGGAGTCTGGAGGCTTTTAGCATTTCTGTGCATAAAGACAAAGAGCTCACCAGCTAATCTGAAATTCCTTGGAGACTTTCTGCATACTTCCGTAGCTTTTTTCATATACAAAATATGTTTTAAAAAAAAAATCTTTTAAAACCATGGGGATAATAAGACAGGAAAAATAGGAGAGGCAAATATTGCCTGCTAAACAGGTTAGGTTGCAGCTGGCATGAGCTGAGACACTTATAGTTTAAAACAATCTGGCCTCGATTCACTTATTTGAGTGCCACGTAATTTTATGACATTTTCAATCACTGAACCATGTTGAAAGAGGAAAAGGTTAACAACTAAGGATGACCCAAGACTCAAAGGGACCAAGGAGCAGATGATCAAAGGCTATCCTCCAAGCTGAAACAAATTCTTGGTGTTCATGACCAGTAATAATTCTTCAGTGAATTCTGTGATGATTCTTTGTCATAAAATCTAAATATGTTCCGATTTTCTTCCATGGAAGTTTCTGATTTTTTTCTTTTATGTGGACAAGAGCCTCATTCTGCCTTGAAAAGTCTATTCACATTATAATCTGAATTCGAATAATAAAGTTTTGCTAGCTAGTTTTTGCTCTTTTAAAAAGTGTGCTCTGAACAGCAGGCTCTTGACATGACTTACAGACTGAAAGGACTGAACAGAAGAAGAAGAAAGCTACACTGCTTAACGTGCAATTAACTTGACATTACACTCTGCACCTGTATTATACCACTGGCCCTATCTCTTTATCAGTCCATGCTAATTACTTTTAAGTGACTTCAAGGAACAGGCAATTTTCACGTAATGAATTCCCAGCATCTTGTTTATCTGGCCCTTGTCTTGGGTTCTGCAAGAAATCAGTGCCCATAATAACTGGCAGCAGCAAGAGTAGTAATAACGGTAAAACTTTCTGTACTATGCTTAGACTCTAAGCCTGGTTTTCAACATTTATAATGACTTACTAGGTGTCTCGTACCAGGACTGCTTACTGGGACTCCCTGTGGACCCCCTAGGACCTGGTAAACCTTTCATTAACTGTCACTTCTCACCCTAGGTGCTGAACAAAAAAAAATAAATTATGTTCTACCAGGTGCTTTTTTCTTTCCATTATTGATGAAAACAGTCCAAACAATGAATTTACATTAAGTGCCAGTCAGATAAAAGTGAGGAAAATCAACAGAGACCCTGTCACTTTCCTAACCAGTTCCAAGCAGAAAAGTGTACAGTTAAGGTCAAATTTTTATACACGATGAACATTTTTATATTGTAACATAATGAAGTTCAAGAAAAATCTCAGCAAGAAAGCTTTTCTTTTGACTACATTGAGGTCAGTGTATCCCCCGCAAATAACACAAGGTGGTGGCAGTGTGAATCAGTAAAATACTGTTATCCCTATTCAACAAACTATACCTCTAAAGCACAGGAGAGCTTTGTGAATTTTTTCTTTTGTAATGGACTTAAGTTCCTATGGAAAACAAAAGGCAAAACCAAGTCTGGTAATAAAGAAATGTTTTAGACATTATTTTCCAGCATTTCATTGAATAAGCTTTGTTCCTTTAGCAAAGTGACAACCACGTTAATATTATCGCAGTCCAAGCAATTTTCCTTGACACCACCAATGCTTATCAATATTCCATTTAAGTATGTAGAAAATACACACACATAATGTAAATTCAAATTGTTTTAAGGAGTTCAAATGTGAAAGATCAAATACAGTAGCAAGAAAAAAAATTATAGCTATAAGTCTAATTTTTCAGCATCCATGAGATTCTTAGTGTCAAAAACTGCATGAATTTCACGGTCTTTCAAGCATTGATTGCGTTTTCTTTGAAATCGTATCTCCACGGGATCTCAAGGTTAAATAATTTCCATTGGCCTCATTTCAAGCCGTTGAATTTTTTAGAGGTTCTTGGGTTAATCACAAGCAAGTAATTATACAAATAAAACACCAGCCTCTAAATTCCCACAGTTGAAAGGAAAGTAAATACAAGCAAATCATATGTTACTTTCTCTCTGAGACAAAGAGAAGTTAAGTAAGTTCAGACTCAAAAGGCTCCTGAGTGGCTGCAGCTGAGAAAAAAAAAAATTAATTCTGTATGGAAAATATTTCTGATTTCAGGTGCTGAGACTTACCGAGTGTCTTTATTCCTGTCAGTGTCTGCAAAGATAAGCTGTTGAAGGACACAAGCTTGAACTGCAGCCAGTACTCCACATGGGCCACCCTGAGGGGAATAATGGGACACTCCATGAGCAAAACAATTTGCACAGTTTGATGCTGGTGACAACTTTTGCAAGCCACGTGCTTCCACGCAGGCTTAAGCCATTCTTTCATCCCTCTCCTTCCATCCATGACTTTGGAGTGGTCTCTGTTGCTCTTTTTTTTTGCAAGCCAATGAAAATCAGTGTTACTAACTGGTATTGTGTTCCCCACTTACTTCTCCTGAAAATGCCTAGACATCTGTAATGTCAAAGGAAAGTGATTTTTGTTAAAAAAAAATTGTTGTGTGATTATGCAAACAAATGAAAGATCTCATGACCCCTACTGAGCCACAGTCTACCTTAACTTCCAGAGAGAAAACACATCTGTTCTCCAAAGGGTGAAAATAAACCTTGCTCTTTTACCTCCTCTGAGCACTATGCCTCCCCTCAATTTCCCATTCATACTACTAGACACAGATTTCAGTTTTATGCTTCATGTAGAGTCCTCTACACCAGGCAGTTACATCACTGGGGAAGACAACAAAAATGAATGAACCTTTCAAATGATCAATGCTGGGAAATAAAATCACAATACCAATAAATACCATATTAACTTTAAACTTAAATAAATTGCTTTATTTCCATTGAAAATAGATTTGTTGCTGTTTCAAAAGCCTGTGGAATGGGATAGCAATGTATTTCCTTCTCCATGCTTATTCCCTGCTATCTAGCCCACCTGACCCCATTGCATGGCCAAGACCTGTTCCTACAGGTTAACTATATGGCAGAGACAGCTGCACAAGTTGTCCTGAGAAGCTAGTGGTACAACTTCTTATTGTCTAGAAAACTTCATCCAGTGTAACTTTCCTTCCCTTGTCGCTCAATTCTCTCCCAGGTGCCCTGTATCATATCATTTACTCAAGTAGTTTGTTGAGGAGAGAGAAAAGCCATCATTTGTCTGGAACATCTATGCATGAATGAAGTGGACACTGTAGGACACCAGACTAACATCAAAGATAACACAATATTGCACATCACATTGGTAGCACTGGGAATTACTGCAACTTAACAGAGGATTCAGAGTATTAAATCCCACAGATGCTGTCCCATGGGTTCATCCTTAACATTTGGAAGTCCATTATTTTAACACAGCCCTACCCTAAACCAACATCCCACACAGGCTGACCTATCAGTGCTAGCTTTGTCCACCCAGGTAGAGTGAGAAAAACAACGAGGGTAAGAAAGTATGGACAACCCAGCAGGATTTCTGGAGAATCTGCGTTCTGATTTTCACCCACGCCAAAGTCTACACTGCTGTTACTCTCCATGGCATGAGATTCACCCAGGATCGCACTGCTATCATATGCTACAGTTGCACCCCCGATATCCTCTGTAGATCATGGCCAGGCTGTGATGAATCAGTTTAGGATCTGTCAAACTCCTCTCAAAACCCTGGAGGAGAATGAAAAGTGCAGCCAGCATTGCCGTTTTCAAACAGCAATGTGATTAGAGAAGTTTAATTCTCAGGTTGTCCTAAGTAAAGCATCAAGCCTAAGGGAACTGGACCTTGCACAGTATACAATCTAGAAAATAAAGGTCCTGTAATCAGAAAATAGCTTAGATATTGATACCTTCCATTTTTTCATTTATATTACACACAGATGGCCTACATAACTAATGAGTGAATTGTCTGAAATATATTAAGGAAAAAAGCAAGGCTTATTTCAGTCTACCAGGGAAAGCCTCCCAGTCAAAAAATTACAGGAACCATTCTAAATATCTTCTTATAGCACCACATAAACTTAACGTAGGAGAGAATCAAACAATTGTTGAGCCGAAATGAATTTTTGGAAGTAAGAAGGAATATATTAACTATCTGAAATAAACACATCTAAGCAGAACACTCCAGTCTTCCTGTTGAGGAATTTATGGTAGGGAATTTAATGGCTGGTGAGTCGCTAGAAGTGGTGAGACATCCTTTCTCTAGCAACAGGGTCTGGAAACACCAAAGTCACATTTTCTGTGGACCAGTGAACTTTACTGCCATGCTTCCTTTTGGAGTTTAAATTAACATTTCATATTTTTTTCTGCTAGGTTTTATTTAAACATAAGCAGCTTTCTTCTGAGAGCATCAGGCTAATGAAATATTTAACTGGACAAGGTAAGTTAATTAAACATCTTAATGACATGCTTTTTATTAGCTGTTTTCCTTGCCCCAAAGCCTCTCTTCCTCTCATTTCTGTATAGTATGTAGTGGTCTCCTTCTCTCAGGTCAGATAAAGATTTTCTGCATCAGTGCAGCAGCCTGAGGAGTTTTTTGTAAAGAGGAGTCTGCTCCTTCCCTAGTCTTTACTGAAGTCCTCAGATCCTTGCTCTTAAGAGAAGACACCTGAGGCATGGATATCATGAAGCAGACGTACAGAGCCACAGGACAGAGACAAAAGCATTAAGCTGCAGCTGAGGAGGACGCATTTTTACAATGGACCTGTTCGGTTTTGGAGGCAGCTACACATCCTATGCCCTGCGTGAGGTCCCTGGTTTGAGTCTATGCATCGGCCAGCTGAGAAACCAGGCTGACCAACTGCATCTGGTACACAGAGCAGAAGGACAGTCTGAAGCACTGCAGTCTCAGTCCACGACAGTCAGGCGCCCAGGTAAGGTTGACAAGACAGATACCAGATGACTAAGTCTCCCACTGAACACCCTAGACCAGAAAGATCTTTGTTTGCACCAAAAATGTCTATGGATTTGGTCCAGGCTAATCCTAGTCATGGAATGGTGGTTTTACCAGCTCTGGTCACCACAGGGACCTGTCGAGGACTTCAGAAAGAGCCACTTGGTAGATGATGCCTAGCAATTGGTGAAAACCTTGTTTTAGGCAGGAGCTGGCATCTTGTGGCTGCAGTCCAGAATTACAGAAACGTGGCTGCAAAAGAAGCGGTCCCACCAGCAGTCCCAGTGATGCTGCAGAGGGGTTCATTCCCTTTTATTTTAGGAATGAGCCTTGTGTGACCCCTATATCTTTAAGAGGTAAAAATCTCGTGATTTCCCAGGCACCGCAGGCAATTCTTGCTACGTCGTCCCATGTTGGGACAGACCAAGCTCCATCTTAAATTTGCTAAATATTGCCACTACATATCCCTTTTTTCTTAAACTCCGCTCTTGATTTATGTCCTTTTATTCTTTTACCACCACTAGCTTTCAGCTGAAGTGGTCTGTCTTTCTCCCTACAAATACCTCCCATCACACACACATATGCACACTTTCTGTAGCTACTTGAAGTTTTCCTCAGAAATATTCCATCCATCTCAAGTCTCCCAACAAGACTTGTCAAGGAGACATCATCCAATGGTAACCAGAGAAGTTAAAGAAAGAGAAGAGTCTGTAGAAGACTTTTTTTTTTTTTCCTGCTGAAACACACAGCCTTTGTAAACTCAGTGTAAAAAGCAAAGATCACTTTTTTAAGGAAGTCATTTACAGTACCTTTTTTTGTACAATGCCATATTTTAACTGAGGGGTGTTATTAAATGTAAAACTCTGTATTTTCCATTCTTCACTGAAGCAACCAAGACTAGAGCCAAACAAAAGATTTTTTAATTCCTATAAAAAAAAAAGAAAGAAAAAAGTCCTCATTTTAAAAACAAATCCAAAACACAGGTATGTTTTCTTGCAGTAATTTGTAGAAAAGAAAGGAGGAGTATGGAAGGGCAATGACTAACTCACTATAACCACCCTTTTCTGTTTTATACATACTGTAAATAGCAACGCTCAAATGAAAAGGAGCAATTTTTTCCTTTTCCTGCAATACTCCTTCAACTCATAATGCTGTGTGCTGCTCAGCATAGGAAACGGTTTCTGCAGATCGTCTGGGGCAGAGTTTCCCATGAAAGGATTACAGAATATCGCCTTAAAGTTAACAGTCAGAAAGAGCAACGCCTACTAATGGTTACATCAGGGAGAAAAGGACCCTGCTGGGCACAGTATGGAGACAAGGCAGACTGGTTTGCCTGTCAGTGTTGCTGGTATGAGATAAATGTTACTCAAAAGTTTGACTGATGGCACATCAGTACATGCCAAATTAAGATCTTGGCCCCGAACAACTGCAGACCACTAATAGCCAGCAACAGCTAAACTGAAGAAATCGCATTCGTGCTAAAGTAAAGCTGAGTAAGTAAGACCAGACTGCTCAGTGTTCGTATAGTTACTCGGACCTTTTTGATCTAGAAAAGAAATTGGAAAATACCTTTGTTACCTTTTCTCTTTTTTTTGCCCTCTGTCTGAATGGGAAGGAAAATATTAAAAGTATTTAAGGGGTCCATGTCTGCTCAAAATAAGGAAGATATGCAAGGGAGAAATGATGATAGGGGAATACTAAATTTGTTCTGAACCACTGTCAAATTTAAAGGACTGGAGAACAAGCACGTGAATAACTGATTAGAGGCATTAATAAAATAATACAAGCTTCATTAATTAAAGCTATTATCCATTCTTCAAGTGCATTCTGGCATGTTCTTTTGGTATTTTTCAGAATTTGGACTGGCATCCCTACATTACTTTTTCACCTAAATACCAAGTAAGGAATATACTCGGGAATGAATACAGCATATGTCAAAGCCCACGCAAACATGCAACACAGAGGAATCCATTCCAGCTTTCAACTGAATGGAAATAACATTCTCACACATCTATTTGAATTTGCCACCACAGTCTTACTTTTGCAAGAGAAATATCAATTGCCTTTGATACTACTTGAAGTGTATAGTGTGTTGAAAGATCCGGGTTCTTATTAACTTCTCCAGCTGTTTCTTCATCCTCAACATCAACTGAAAGAAAGACAAACACATATAATGTGTGGATGGCTTATCACCAGGGGTTCATCAATATGACAACTTTTTCTCGTCATCCGTCTTTATAAAACAGAAAATATAGTTTTAGCTGGAAAGGACAGATAAAAAATACGAGACAGACATCTTTTGTTTGATTACTTCTTAATGACTAGTTTACACAGTCTTACCCAAGAAGGTAATACCAAATGCAATTACTCTGAATCAACTAAGAGTTGCAAAAGAAGCAATTCATACATATCCAGTTACAACTGCTCTGAAGAATATGATGGCAAAGGCCAAACTGAAGCGTAACATAACTTACCTAATTCTAGGACGTCTTTCATCTGGTCTTCTTTACAGCAAGTGGATGTTGGAGACTTCCTACCTTAAAATTACTCAAAAAATGAATGACCAAATGCTCACTTTTAATGAGAAAAGTTGTTTGAATAGACAAGAAGAAATATGGAGTATGCCCACATAAAGATATAATTTTCAGTGTGTGTGTATATACATGCATATATATATATATATATGGGGGGACGTGGAGAGAAAGAGACAATAAAAGATGCAGATAAATAAACATATTCAGTGGCTTTCACCTTTAGCTTTTCAAATATTCTCTACAAAGGAGCTCAGACTGAGTAATGTTTTTATATAAAGAAATAAATGGCGTTAGTGCAAAAACTTCTTCAATGGAAGACAGTTGAACTTCAGGAGTTCATCAGGAAAAGCAGCCAGCACCGAGCAATACACTGCAGCTGATTTAAGATTTCAGTCCCGTTTCAACACCAGTTTCATCTCATTTATGTGATTTCAGTCCACATCAGGTCCTGCAAGCTCATCTACAGGGGCAGATTTTATACTGCCCTGAATTTCAAGTGATGATATTCACATATATGTGACTGCCTCTCAGTTCAAAGGGTTAGGACATAAAATGAAATTTATATCCTCATGGGGATCAAGATGAGGTCCAAGTTAGTCATTAAATCACTTGAGATATCTAAATAATATAAATGGGAATACGTGTTAGACTGGCTTACTTTAGCTAGATAATTTTTTAATCCACTAACAGGTAACAGCTGTTCAACTGTCTTTGTGATTTGATTGTATATTACATAAATAACAGGTTAAGAATTCATATAAACAACTACTAAAAGGACTAAGCATTTGAACTTGGCTGTGAAGTTAGAGCTTAAATAGAATGCTAGATTTTTGGAGGTGAGATGAATTTATTCTTCCTGTTGAATTCATACCAAAATGAATACAGAACCAAGGAAAACTTTCAAATAACTACTGTAAAAAGCTAGTCTCTTTTTTCTTTCCCCCCTCCAAAAGAGCAATACTGCATCATTGGCCTTTGCTTTGGAAAAAAGGTATTGCACTGACAATCTTTTCAAAAATAGTATGGAATAATTTCCTCAGCAACATTCTTTGTGTGTACGATATTATTATAGCAACAACTGCTGTCATATCACATACTTTCCATTAACTTAATTTCCTTTTTTAGTGTGTGAAAGATGAATAAAAACAAAACGCAGACATATCACAGTGAGGACATTTCCAGTTTAAAAGTATTTTGGCACCTTTCTCACTCATGGTCTTTGATACTATAAGAAAAGAAACGCTTCTTTTTTTCTCTCTAAGCAAGTTAAAGGATTTATGCAATGAAATGTGGATGTCCACAATTCAGAAAAGATAGAACAGAAATTAATCACCCAAGTTACTAGGGACTTGAAGGAAAAATAAATAGGATGCCCAGCAGGTCAATATAAACAAGAGGACTGAGAGCAAATCTGTATAGCAGCATAAGTAGTATTGAGCTCTCACTGAATATAACAGTAATTTTAGTGTAATATATGGTTTAATATTGTTGACCTTTGTATAGTTTAAAACACAATTGGATCTCCCCTTGTTTTTCACTAATAATGAATTTCAACTGAGATTTTTTTTTTCTGCTGGCTACTTGCTAGTATTTTCATCTCTCCTGGTCAGGGAAAGGGGCTCAGTGACACTAAATTTGCCAATAAAATGTTTTTTCCACCAAGTACTCATGCCACTTAACTGCAATTAGACGTAACCACAGTCCACATTTCTGCTTTGCCTGAGATTGCACACTATTGTCTCTTGTTTCCTAGAGAATAATGTGTTTCTTCCTAGGCCAACCCAGTTTGATCTAGTTTTCCAAAAACAAAGCTCTTAACAATTAAGAATGAAACACTACAGGTTACGGCATCTTAGGCGGCCTCAGTCGTGCTTCAGAAGGGTTTGGGTCTCTATAGGTATTGTATCTTATCTCCTGGCTTCATTATATGCCTTTGGATACCACAGGGTCCCAAATAGCACTATATGCCTATGTTTAGGCACGTAGATCCTTCCCTACATCAAATTAGCACCCTTGATTCATCGTTGTCCCAAACACTTCTCAGTAGAGTTCTATCTGAAAAGATCTATAGATGAAAATTACGTCAACTATGGTACAACTCATATATAGCTCACCTGGCACCAGTTTTTGTAAGATTACTGTTTTCTGGGAAGTCTAAAAGATTTTGGTTCTACACCCATTCCAGGAAGAACCAAGCCCGGGATGCAAAGTACTTTGAATTCTCAAGGCACGAGGAAATTCCCATCGAGCTGAGGAAAGTGCTGACATCAAAGATTGATGTAGGGCGTTTTCTGGTTAAGTGGGGTATTTTCGCAGGTGTAGGTTCCCTCCTTAAGGGGAACTTGTGTTTCTCAAAACACTGTCAGGACATTTATTGCAATTTCCATTTCAGCAGATGGTTACCGTTCCAGGAAAATTTATTGTACACGTAAAACCATACGGTTAGAATACTTAGGAAGGGGGAAGTCATCCGTCATGGCAGAAAAATGGGACAGGAAGAAAATACGCTTCATTATAAACATACTATACAGTACTTTCTCTAAATATTTGAACATTCCTATCTGATCTTCATGCATTGCAGAAAACTGAATTTACACAGAATAGCTGAACTCGCAGAGAAAGCACTTCTCGGCACAATAAAGCATGTACATTCCACTATTTCCTATTTACACTACCATACACAAGAGGTCAAATAAACAAAGGGGCTTAAAAAATAAACACTCATCAGCAGTGGCTTCAAGGTGACTGTGTTGGTAAAACTTATTTTTACTGCCTGATTACAACAGCTTTTCTACCGGACATATAAATCTTTTTTTGCATAATAATTTAGTGTCAGAAGGATGCCTAGAAGTCACAATGCAATCCTACAGTCTGTTACGCCGCATACAGATATATATGACATTCTTGGTATAGTGAATACGATCTGGAGAGTAGGTGAGAAAAAAAATTAAGACTTTGTTACTATTTGCAAAAGGGTAAACAAGGTCATTATACCTGATGCCGCTTGTCACTGCTTTGGGGCAAAATTATAAAAACAGAAGTATTAAAAGTTGTAAAAGTATTGTAAAGTATTGTAAAAGTATTGTAAAGTTGCAAAAAGTATTGTAAATATGTGAAGGAAATTATCATAATCAAAACCAAGCAATATTTTTCTATGGGAAAAAGACCTTGTCAAGAAGATTTAATATAAATTCTGCCACGCTTGCAAGTCTGGTTGACAAAGGTAACAGAGCTGATACACTTAACACCTCCAAACTTCCTTTTTACTTAAGACCTGAATCTGATTTGATTGGCACATTAGCAGTATGAAAAATTAATTAATGAGCAGATAGCTCATTGGCAGATATAAAAAAGGGAAATGAAAAACTTATCATCGGAAGGGTCATTTCTAATAAGCTCACACAAGAATCTGTGTTTATCCTCCTGAATTTTCTTAACTGTAGTGACAATTCAGGAGAAAACTGGGAAGGTTTGTATATGAAAAAAATATGATGATAATCATAGGTTGAGCTACAAGACAGTTTGAAGGGCATTATGAGTTGGGGTCACCTGAACAGAATGCTCCCTCACAGGCAATAAATAAATATTTATCTCCAGCTACAAAACTAGACCTACCATAATAAAAATGTAGCTCCTTTATTCATACTGTACTCCATCAAAGACTTTTTTGGGGCAACACTCTCACACCAGAATCTTCAAGGAACGCAGTACCACTTGTGTGTCCTGACCATTACATTCAGCAACTCAAAACAGTCGCCAGCAAAACGAACAAGTATCAGTAAAATAAAACAGGGAGCTAAAATTCTATTAAATAAGGTTTCTGACAAGACACCAGCCAAGAGACACTACGTAAAGCATTGAGAAGGGTTCCTGGACTTCAACACACGTTCATTTCACATCACTAGAGGTGAACACAACCCTCCGCTCTCTCCCCACTACGTCTGGTTTTTGCCTTCAACTTTTAGGCCGACCAAACCACTGTAAGCTGACCGATTTTAGCAAAATAAATAACCTTCCTGAGAGTTTTATAATAAAACCATTTTTTTATTATAAAATGATTATAAAATCATTTTATAATAAAAAAAGGTGAATACAGGTAATAGCCTATTGGTAAACACACTTACTGCAGCGAAGTAAGTGAAGTGAAGTGAAGTGAAGTGAAGTGAAGTGAAGTGAAGTGAAGTGAAGTGAAGTTACCTCCTCGTGAAGTAATCTTAGAAGAATAACACTTAGGGGGACAAAAATTCCTTGTGCTATCTCCGAACAACTGCTTGTTTTTAAGGATCAGGGAATTTCTTATGCTGCTTCCTACTGTGTCCCTCCAATGCTCATATGCAGGCACAGTAAAAGGAAACGGTGTGAAGCTCTACCAGTAAAATCGGGTGTACACTGTCTGTTCTTGCCCTACGTTTCAGAAAACCTGGAGTCCCCCTATGTTCGCATGAACAAGGCAAATTTTGAATTGACTGAGTGTGTTTAAGGCAATGAACTGGACGTTTCCAGTTTTACGTCCTTTCCAAAAATAAAGAAATGATACAGAAGCCATTTGCCATTTCCAGTAATTGCAAAGTGCTTCTTCCTATGGAGTGCTGGAAAAATACTAAAAGGGCAAATGGCAGCACACACAGATGTTATGTCGAAGGCTCCGATGCCATAAATCCATTGGTACAAAACAAAAGTCACAATAGTTACTTTTATTTTAGGTTCTTCTTTTTTCCGGTCCAAGCATTATGTTCTAAAAGGTGTTATGCAACTCCAGATACTTGAAGGTTTTCACTACTGAGTGATCTGGCAACTACAATCTCTCTCTTTTGTATATGGACTAGTTAAATCCATATTCCCCAAAGATGTCCCCGCTTTGTTTTACAGCCATTCTTCTGATTGCCAACTACAGGAGTCAAATAAAGGCTTATTCCCCCGCTGGCAGCTGAGCACACTCCAGGAGGGTTTGGTTAGTCTCCCAGGGAAGGTGCCGACTGCACTATTCTTACTGTGTTTCCTGCCTGCAAAGCCACACCAAAGCATTAACGAAAGATGGAGATGATGCCACGTGCTTCTTCGTGGGGCTTACGGACAATGCCTGGTACTACGCACAGATCACAAACAGACAAAGGTGGAAGGAAACATGCAAAGGTAATTTACTATTGGGCTGCTCCAACTCCACATTCCTTCCCATTCTTTTATCTGAAACGTTGCACTCTGACTAAACTCCTGTTTCCTAGAAATGCCACCATTGCCCAATACATCCTCTTCCTCTCATGGTGTGAAAAATTTAACGAATTCCTCAGACATTGCTCATACACACTGCATGTCATTAAGTACAGAAATCAATTCGGGGGTTTCTGAGTCATTTTAAGCAGTCTCTGTTTTACAGCAATACAGCCATCTGAGCTCAGACCTCATTTCACAGAATAGGCTGTCAAGGTGATGAGTACCTTCAGGAACTGCCCAACATCTCACAGCATCAAACCTTTATTACTTACCAAAATGCCAGGTATTATTTTAGACAAAGCAATCTCATCTGACACACCAATTTGGTATATAACAGTGAAATATTACTACCCACTGGGCAAACAGTAAAGACTTAAAAACATTCACTATTCCTAGAAAACCTATTTTTACACAAAAAATGCATACTAGAAAGGACCGGAGACAATCATACCTGCTGGGTAAATAATCACAGAATCATAGAATCACCTAGGTTGGAAGAGACCTGTAAGATCATCCAGTCCAAACATAAATATACATCACATAACTTTGCTGGAACTATTTTGCCTTTGAGTTGGAAATTTGATTTTATTTAAAGAATGTGATTAAAACGGGCATGTTGATTAGTATTCTTTATGAAATCTGACATTCATATACTAATCTTCATTAGGCACTGTATTTTCCTGTTTCAGTGATAGCCCATATTTAAAAGAGGGCAGCTGCATCAGCTCTCTTCTTTCTGTCATGAGTTCAGAATCATGGAATAGCTGGGGTTGGAAGGGACCTCTGGAACTCACCTAGTCCAACCCTCTGGTCAAAGCAGGTTCAGCTAGAGCAAGTTGCTCAGGGCCACGTCCAGTCACATTTTGAGTATCTCCAGGGATGGAGACACCACAGACTCCCTAAGCAACCTGTTCCAGCATTTCTACCCTCACAGGAAAAGTTCCTTGATCACTTGTGTCAGCATGATGACATCTGGAGGTCATCTGCTCCAACCCCCCTGCTCAAGGGAGGGTTGACCCCATCTCATCAGTGCAGTTCAGAAACTTCCTGGATTGCTTGTGCTCTGCTTTGCTGCTTACACTGATGGAGGGAACGTCAAATCCTGCTCTAGAATTCCTCAGAAAATCTTGGCCAACATTCTCTGCCGATGTTCTAATGTAACGTTCTAATGCACAGCGTCTGGCCAGGAATGATGCAGGATACAAATGTGAGAGGATCTTGGCAGTTTTAGGCATTCAGTCATGTGTAACTGACAGGTATAGGCTTGGTCCTCACACAGAAAATAAGTTGGTTTATTCCTGTTAAGAACAGAAAGCATGAATATTTATCCTTTAAGGACCATAACACTTTCAAAATATTATTTTTAAAGTCTCAGATATCTAAAAGAATACAAAAAATCTGTATATATTTTTAAAAAGACTTAAAGGGTTTTTATGAAGATTAACATTCTGTGTTCCTCTAAGGATCTCCTAGCTCCATAGAAGTAAAATTTCAGGGGCTTTTTGATGGAGAATATGAAAGGGAAAGGGCAGGGATTTTCAGTAACACAATGGATTCACCTGTACTGGTCTCCACTCAGGATGAAGAGTCACAGGTGGTTCAGAAAGCAAAATCAAGTCATTCACTTCTTGTCAGTCTCACATCAAAACACAGGAAGTTGAAGGAAGGTGCCTTTTCTATCAATAAATAGGAACACGTATTGCCTTACCAAGGAGGATTAAACTGACTTCATAATTATGCTATAAAGGCTATTTTGGAGGAAAACACACTAAAACACTGAGGAGACATTTTGCATTCAATATGCTTTAAACTGAAAGTAAGAAGGCATATGGCTGTAATAAACTGCCATGACAAACCTGCTAATGTGATTTTAAAAAGCTGAAAATCATGCAATGAGCAGCAGGTGACTGTTCTTACCCTGTATTAGTGAGAGTCACGTGCGACAGAGTTAGAGCAGTTCTTAAATACATAGAAGAAATACAAAACAAAGCAATAAACCAGAAAAATAACAGCAAAATTTTAGAGCAGAAAAGATAAAAATACACGCAGACAATACAAGCTTTAGATAAAAAAAATGCCCAAAGGAGCATGAAAAATATTTAGAAGCATTTCAACAGCGGCAAATATGTAGCAAGGAACAGAAAGAGTGGTCAAAAATCAACTTCGGTTATGGATAACAGGGCAGAAAAAAGCAAATTCAAGGTGAATATAAGGGAAAAAATCCTAAGACTAAGGACTGTTAGACACTGGAATACATTCTCAGGGGAGAGGTGCCACTTGAGTCATTGAAGACTGTACTAGACAAAACCCTGGAAAAAGTATTACAGCAAATACATATACATAGTAATGAATAAACTGCCATAGGAACAAATGACCTTAAAAGGTCTTTTCCATCTGCAATTTCTAAGTTTCTATGAAATATGACTAATGTTCCGCTAAGGAACTTGGTATCTGTGGCAATTCCCTAACCCTGCCCTATTTGTGTTAGAATGCGGAGCACTGCTAGAAAAAGTCTTATTACCAAATAATGAGTGATATTTTGGGAACTCCTTAAGAGTGCAAAGCACAGCTAAGGCGAACTCAGTCAAGAAAGTCTTGCAGGAAGAGAAATTCTGGCTCCGGACTCTCTGGTTCTTTGTTTCCTGGTGGTGGAGATGAAATGTATCAGGGATACTTAGGTTTTGGTTGGAAATGGGGTCTGAAGCCAAGCTACACACTCATAAAACAGTCCCTACTGCCTGCAATATCCATCTGTACTGGCAGACTTCGGAAAGGAAACCACTAGCTCACATTCAGTTTGTAGCCAACACCAATGGCAAGGCAAAGGAGGGTACGGCAGATGCAATTAGAAGAACCGGATAAGTAGGGTGACTGCTCACAATGAAAGGATGAATGGAGAATCAATTATCTGCCTCCCTACTGAAACTGTATTATAGATCTCTGCCTTTGGACAATCCGATCCACTGCTGTATCCTTTTGTTCACTAATGGCAGGAGGAAATTTTTGTTCTGATGTTAGTAACAAGATTCCCATTTCTGTTTTCCTGATTGCCATTCCCTTTTATTTTCTATGAAATTGGCAAGATTTTCTTAACTTCAGGTCCTGATTGCTAACTTTGTTTGTTCCCTTGGGCCTTTGATTCCAGTTTCACGCTTTTTTCTTCTTCCATTGCTCTGATTCTAGTTTCTATTCTATTTTTCTTGGAATTAGGGGAAGGAGGGTGGTTGGCTCTATACATGAAAACTAGAAGTTCAAACATCTCAATATGTTGCTCTTATTAACTACAAGAAGAAGATAATATCTGCCCATCTATCTGAGCAGAAGGTGGTTCCACTATACTGCAGAACCATGGGGCGGATCCACATTCTGCCCAGTCGGAATGAAGCTGGCCAGCTCAGAATTACTCATTTAGGAACTATTCAGCTGAGAACTGGAGGGTTTCCACATCACCACCACACCTTACATTGATAGAATTAAGGGGCATGGAAAATTAGGAGAGCACTTCAACTTCAGAGGCTGCATAGGCAGCAACTGTATTATGTCCCTGTAGCGGAGACAAAAGAACTGTGTCTCAACTGCTGTGAAGTGGTTTTGCTTGCCTTTCCCCAATTTTGTTTGCTCAAGCCGTGAAACATGGGGAAATCTTGACCTTCTACAAATAACTCGTTATTCACCATGGTTTTCTGGAAAAGCAATAGAAACAATTTAATCCAAGATCAGGCATCAACTTCAACAGCTTTTTTTTTTTTTTTTAGAGTTCCAAAGATCACGAATTCCATTCCACTATAGACCCTCATTCTTTACTATATGTGCTCAGTTTACTGATAAAAACTTCATTCTTGCAGGGGACTCAGCCTTAAGGAGAATCACTGAGTCACAGAATTGTCAAAGATGGGTAGATGTGGTGCTGAGGGACATGATTTAGTGGTAATTTTTGGCAGTGTTAGGTTTATCGTTGGATTCGGTCATCTTAAAGGTCTCTTCCAACCCAGGTGAGTCTATGATTCTATGATCGTTGAGGTTGGAAGGGACCTCTGGAAATCATCTGGTCCAACCCCCCTGCTCAAGGCAGAGTTGACCCCTCCTCAAGATACTAAAAGTGGCAGAGAATCTTTCCTCACTGCCACTCAAAGCTCTGCCCAGGTTAGAAGACTCAGGAAAGTCTTTAATAGTTTGCTACCTTTGATCTGAATATGTTCTTTCAACATTCTCTCTCTCAAATTCCTGTGGAATTTGCAGCATTTCAACAAAATCACAACTGCGGATATGCCAATGTTTTAGTTGGAATCTTGGATCATTCACTTGAATTGTATATTTTTAAATATACAATTTTTGATTCCCTTGAAAATCTCAAAATAAAAAAATTTAAAAAGTAGTGTGTCATCCACATTTTGCTTGTGCCTTGCACACAACTAACACTAGTGAGAGGAAGAAGGAAGGACTCAACAAAAATGAGAACAGTGAGAAATACCCGTTTGAGAATGAAATATAAACACCACCATCAAAATGACCTGAAAGAATAGATGAGGTTTCAAATTCTCCACTGATGTGGCTTTGAGATATAAATGTCATTTTTGTTAAGTTAAATAAAATTGCTATGGAGTAGCATGGAGGACTTACTGACATAATTCTATATGTATGGGGGTGTGTGTAGTGTGGTATCAATATACAAATACCAGATTATGTATTTGTCTCATGTTCTCGAAGAAACATTTTTCATTTCCTTAAAATGGAAGGTTCTACACTGAAATATCAGGAGTGTGGTACACGTTATATTAGTTTATACAACAAGAAAACTCATCAACCTTCTACCTTTGCCTGATGAAGTCACATAGGAAAGTATCATAAACTGATTCACTGATAATTACTTCTGCTGCACAATTTCTCTGTCAAAGCAAACCTTTACCTTTCCTTATTTACTCCGTATATTAATGATTGTCCTACTATTGTATGGTTTAAGCAGGAAAGAGGACATTTACTGTTGCCACTGAAGTATTATACCTAAACTAGTAAAAGCTAAAGCCAAGGAATACGAAAAGTCAGACATCCAACCCCTGAGAAAAGTAAGTTTCAGATTGAAATTCACTATTTCAGATTGAAATAGTGTCCTTATAATAACCTCCTGGCCCTACAGCTTCAAGGAACCAGAAGAGTTGCTATGACCAACACCACAACATATATGGTACAATAAACAAAACTAGATGAACTGAGAAATTAAATTAGCTGCTGTTTCTTTACAGCTGAGGATACACGAAGATTTGCTGCCACCTATATACTACTTTTTTTCTGGATTAATTAAAAATAAAGTAGTTCTAAAAACAAAGGCCTATAGATTGCATTCACAATTACATCCGAGTAGGTATGCAAATTGTACAGCATATTATACTTTATGGAATAATTCCAAGTGACATGGAACAGAATACAATCATGACCTAGAGAGTTATCATGGACCCAACAGAATAAAAATTTCTGATCCCCCTGTAATACAAGGATGAAAATAATCCTTTTGTTCTAATTCTTTGTGATCATTATCCCCCCTTTTCTGGGGAAGAGTTCAGACACCATATTGCCAGGTAAAATATAGACAGATGAAGATGCAGGTGAACAAATTGTCCTTCACCTCTATTGTTCTGTAATTTAAGGAATGCGGTGTGCTCGTTATGTAATGACAATATGTCTGCAAGGGGATCAACATTAACTCCGCAGGATGCTGAAAAAAAAAACAAGCAATTTTCTCTATAAAAGTCAGTATTTTATTACAGTTATGAGCAATTAGGCAATAACTGCACTTAAGCACTGGTCAGTTAAACCATCACTAGTTACCTGAATTTGAAAGCAGATGCTCTCAGCAGTAGCAGTTCAACAAACAAGCAAAGACTACATCTGTATCACTAGTCTCCATTTGACTGATTCACTAACTTGATTCCATTTTCCTAAAAAGAAACAAGGAATTGCAGTAATAGCAAATAAATAAATTTGCAGGATTGGGGTTTTTTTCCTGTCTGTGGTGGGTGTGTTGGTCTGTCATTTTGGAAAATTGTGCTCACTCTTCAACTACACAGCCCTCTTTGCAGGTAAGCATTTAATTTGGGTCGTCACAGAAATCCAAATGCCTCGTCACTGTCAAGATAGCAAAATGGTATTTATTTGAACAAAGAGAACCTCCAAGCCTTAATTAGGGCAATCTTTTATGTGAAACATGCTACTCAGAGGTCTAACTTCACGTTGATACTATACGACTGAAATATAAAGTTAAAAATCTGGCCTCTTGACACAGCTTCATGACACACACACTTCATGCAGTAGCTAAAAATTAGACAGTTGATGGAAAAAAAGCACGATCATTTCTTTCATTAAAACGTGTGAGTCAAAATACTGTGGATGTGTATTTCCCCAGGATATTTTTACAGCTAGGTATTTCTGCCCACTCAGTTTGGAAGCACGTATTCGATAACATTCAGCTTTTGAAGCATGCCAGTGATTTTGCTTCTTTTTTTCCCTCACATGCAGACAATGGATGCCTGCAGCCTGTATGCAACAATAGCATTTTTTGCGTATGAGGAAAGAGAATGAAAAAGTGCAGCAAATGGAAGGAAAAATAAGATTTGTCTGTCTTTCGTTTTCTGCAGGAAACAAAAGCAGAATTGCAGATGCCTGTGAACGAACTAGCTGTGGTTAATCCTATATAGATTTTCAGCCAGTCATCTAAATTCTTAGATAATCACCAGCATCAGGTCGTAGTAACAGAGAATGGAAGAGAATCCAGCCAAATATCTGCTCCTATATAGTCATTTTTCATCTCTCAAAATGCTGAAACAGTCTGGCCAACTCCTGAAAGGCTCTAATACACCGCTGGATTTAGCCAAAGGAAAAAGTCTTGCAAGAGCCAGGCCTTATATTGTAATGGTCGATGTTTATTTGGAGTCTCACTTCCACTCTCTGTTACTTCCACTTAACTTCAGGAGTATTAGCAGTCCTGCTGGTTTCAGTGAGAGGCTTCAGCAGCTCACAGCTCAGCATGAATTCAAATACTTCGCTGGCTTTAACTCAAATCATCTGGCAGAAATGTCCCCATTTTGCTTTGGAAGCAGAATTACAGGGACTCTGCTTAGGAAATAGCTCCCTCTTCCGTTTTTGCTGAAACCAAACCAGACCTCTGAAGGAAGGAAACTATTTCAAACGACTTAACTACAGCAACGGAACACAGTACCGCAGTACACCGCGCCAAATGGTGCACTGGGACAGTCCCGTTTACCCTAGCTTCTCCTTTCCTGCTCACTCCAGTTACTAGATAAGGTTGGGAAGTTTCAGCACGTCCAGCTACAGCTGAGTGAAGTTAGTACAAGAGATTTCTTGGTCAGACACAGTCTTCCCAAAGAATTTTATACAGTCCAACGTGCCTTTGATACTCAAAAATATTATATACCCATTGATTATCAAATACCAGGAATACACTTACTCTTCTCAGCCTTGTTGGGGAGCTGTCAAAAGCTGTATTCTCCACCTCAATTTACACTAAGCGTGAAGTAATAAACCACCCTGAAACTGGAAAGGATGAAGTGATGGGTTAATACTACCTTATGCGCTGTCAAGATACATGAAACAAGAGGTGTATGGAGTCAGACCCCATTGCTTCTGCTGCCACAGTGACTTACGAGCTGGCCCACTGCATTCACATGGAGCCATGCAAGACTTAACGAATCCTTCTGGAAGCAGATTATCAAAGATGGATCTGCAAGCACCAGTTCTGGTTCAGCAACAGTTGGACTCGTATTGCCTGGGTTCTGCTGTTATCTGACACAGTTCAGCTTTCCAGGACACAATGGAGAACTGACTCTTGTGGATTTTAAGATTTAAGACTGCAGGACTTTGGCCTGTTACTCAATAATCTTTAACAAATGAATTTAGCTAACACAGGTGAATAACTGAGTAATGCTAGTTGTTTTTCGGTTCCACACAGGAAGCAAGAGCCACTCCTGGCCCATTTGCAGCTCCAGTACATCCCCAGTTTGTTAACTCCCACAGCCCCTAACATTCCTCAGGGAATTCCTCAAGAATTCCCAGTACCAATTCCTCAGGGCTCAGTGCTGGGACTGGTACCATTTAACATCTTTGTTGGTGACATGGGTGTTGGGATTAAGTGCAACCTCAGCAAGTTTGCCAACGACATCAAAACTGTGTGGAGCAGTCGGCACACTGGATGGAAGGGATGTCATCCAGAGGGAGCTGGACAGGCTGGAGAGGTGGGCCTGCGCTAACCTCATGAAGTTCAACAAGGCCAAGTGCAAGGTCCTGCACCTGTGTCACAGCAATTCCATGCACAAATCCAGGTTGGGCGGACAATGGATGGAGAGCAGCCCTGAGGAGAGGGACTTGGGGGTGTTGGTGGATGAGAAGCTCAACATCAGCTGGCAGTGTGCACTCACAGCCCAGAAGGTCAGCTGCATCCTGGGCTGCATCTAAAGCAGCGTGGCCAGCAGCGTCTCAAACACCGTGTCTCAAAATTCATAAGAAATTAAACAGGAAAACAGGAGGGAGGGGATTCTGCCCCCTCTACTCTGCTCTGGTGAGACCCCACCTGGAATACTGTGTCCAGCTCTGGGGTCCCAGACATAAGAAATGGACCTGTGAGAGCAGCTCCAGAGGAGGCCACAAGGATGCTGCGAGGGCTGGAGCCCCTCTGCTGTCAGGACAGGCTGGGAGAGTTGGGGGTGTTCAGCCTGGAGAAGAGAAGGCTCTCAGGAGACCTTAGAGCCCCTTCCAGTATCTGAAAGGGGCTACAGGAAAGCTGTAGAGGGACTTTTTACAAGGGCATGTAGTGATAGGATGAGGACTAATGGCTTCAAAGTAGAAGAGGGGAGATTTAGATAAGTTATTAGGAAGAATTTTTTTCACTCTGAGGGTGGTGAGGCACTGGAACAGTTTGCCCAGGGAAGCTGTGAATGCTCCATCCCTGGAGGTGTTCAAGGCCAGGCTGGATGGCACTTTGAGCAGCCAGGTCTAGTGGAAGATGTCCCTGCCCACGGCAGGGGGGTTGGAACTAGATGGTCTTCAAGGTCCGTTCCACCCTAAACCATTCTGTGATTCTATAAATGCGGAGAGACCTAATCATTCCTTCCTCACGATCTCAACAGGGCCTCAATACACTGTGTCTCAAAATTCATAAGAAATTAAACAGGAAAGCAAAATAGTAATAATATTTATTTTAAAATGTGGTTGCAGTTTTAGCATATTAATGAGGTTTTTCAGTGCTTTTAAAAAAGCAACAAACCTGGCTGCTGTTAAATTTAGTGCAACAGAAATACTACTTTATGGCCCACAGGAAGGGGATATTGGCACGTGCCTTAGTTTATGGAGCAGCAGGTGATAGAAACTCGAAAATATTTCTACCAGTTATAACACACGCTCGCCTCAAGCACTGGGAGTGCACTACAAGACCAACACGTAGGTGTCTAAGCCCTATGCATGACTTCACTACTGACGTGCTGTGTGACCTGTGGCACGTATGTTTCTCCCTACGTGGTTTGGTTTTCCCACCTGTAGTATGGACAGAGGGATACTCATCCCCTGCTTAAAGTTATTTGAGAGCTTCTGCCGAGGAGTGCTAGATAATGAGGCAGCAGTTTTTACTATGCAGATTTTATATCTGCACAGACAGGGCACAGTTGCCCTGCACTGCTTAAGCCTCGAGCGTCTTCAGCGGCTCAGAATTCTAGACTGGTTAAACTCTGATGGAAGACTCAACTTGAAGCATTACAACACCCAACTCAAGTCGCAGCCCCACTAGAAAGCCAGCTTTGAGATGTGGCAGTCTGGGTCCTACTGCTTTAGCAACCCCCAAATAAACAAAAAACCATACCTCATACACTTCTCAAATTTTGCACAGGAAAAAAAAAAAACCACCACACAACAGAACAAAAGATCAATTAACAGTGGAAGACAGAAAAAAGGCAAAAATACATATCTGGAGTTCGCAGAAGAAGGCTCTTCTAAACTTTTTATACCAATGTGAAGTGATGCAACACAATAAAAAAAATATCTGAGCTAACGTTGAGTAAAATACTTTGAGACACTGGAGCTGTGCCTGCAGCACCACCGTACGTGGCACACTAACTGGGCTTAGTCTAAATACTTCAATGACACGGGCTGTCCTGCTGCAAAGACACCGCAGTGTCTCTACACAGTACAGTGCTGTGCTGGTACCTAAACCAGCCTTACCAGTATGGGTACGGCTTGGCTGTCTCGACACAGTGCTGCACTGAACCACGTGGACTGGACGTATGTATGCACTTGGCTGGTATTCCTTCAATTGATCCTCTGAGGTTTTCTGGATTTACCACTGCCATATGTAGAGGTAACAGATGACCTCCACAGGTGGGAGTCACCTGTACTGCTTAGATGTCTAACTGGTCTAAGTCTGAACTACTAACCAGCTCCCTTTTGAGGCAGCAAAGAGAAAACAGCACCTCTAGGGTTTATCCCTAGATTTATCCCAAGGTTATTTATCCTTCGGATATTCATTTATCCCAACCTAGATCCCTACGTTTATCACCAAGACGAAGTCTTGAGTGTTTTGGGATGAAAAGTTAGGAAGTTAAATCTTAAAACTTTACTGCTTTTCAGTATCTTTACCTCTTCCAGCTACTTCTGCTCAATGAAATCAGAGGGCATATCTCAGTCACTCCTAGTCCTACATGAGACTTTCTTGATGTACAATATTCTTCCAAACAGTCTTACCTGTGGCCTGACAACCGACTCTCATTTTTCTTGAGCGACCTTTCTCTCTTCTCTCTTCCGGCCCCGGAATGTCTGTGAGGGGCACTCACTTTAAGGCTTTTTTCACTGCTGTCTGTAACAAAGCTTGGAACTGGTTTTCTTTCTTCTGTCTTGCTCCTCTCTCTTTCAGACAGCAGTTTGGCAAAAGAGTCATCTGTATCTTTGGGGATGTTTCTGAGTTTTTCAGAGGCTGAACTTGTGTGTGAGTTTGACATAGTCTTTGATGCAAACTTCACATTTGCTTGCGTTGAAGATCCTTTACTTTCTTGAAAATCAGTACTTGGGACACTCGGGTCATTTTCTTCATGTTCTTCACCCTTGATCTGTGCTGTGCTGCTTATGCAAGAAGATTGTTTTGAAAGCCTCCTTTTTTGCAGATCCTAGAAATAAGTCCATTAAAACCATAGATTAAAATTTGAGCATCTTTAAATAAACATGAAAAGCAAAGAAAAGGTCTATCACTAATTTCTGAGCTAAGCAATTGCTTCATTATTGGGAATCAAACAGTAAGTCAGATTTTTTATAAAATTATAATAAATAAGAGCAGACAATATACTTAAAATTTAAACGGTATTACACCTTTAACAGATGTACACCTTTAAAAAACTGCTTTCTTCAACTGATGATGATCTTTAAGATCATCAACAAAATGCCTCCTAAAAGCTTAATTTTGGGCTTGTACCCAACCCAGAGGAAACCAAGACATATAAGACATTTTACTGGAAAGACTGCCCACTACAGGTATTTATTTGGTCTTTAGTTCCAAACCAGAGATATTTAGAAAATCCAACTAATGCATTTGACTTACATATTATCTTCAGTATTACCTAAATGTTCTGTTTAAAATATTTCAGTTTCTCTTTATTACAAACCTAGTTTTACACAGGGAACGTTCCTGTCTATATAAAAGCAGCATGAAGGAAAAAAAAAAAAGAGGCAAAAATTTGAGAATACAGAATATTGGACCGATTTAGAAACACGTTTCTAACTGAAAGTAATTTTCAATTCCAAACCCCTATGTGGGGTTTCAGATAAATCTGATTAAATCAGATAATCATGGCTAAGAAAACTTTGAAAGCTGTAGATACTGCTAAGGTAAGAAAAGCAATTTTCCTAGGAAAATGGAAAAAAACATCTGTCAAGAGATAAGAGATATCAAAAATGGAAAACATTTATAAAGAAATTCTGTAACACAAGATCACAGACATGCAGGGGGTAGTTGCATGTAGTAGTTGTATCTGAAACAGTTTGAATTTCTGAATTAACCAGAAACACTGACCTAATTGACCACATATTTTCAGACTGCAGATTTAATCGATTAACATGCAGTGTTCATTTTAAGATCATTTGCAAGTTGCTTTATTGCAGAAGGCTAGATATAAAATCCATAGCCAAGCCAAGTATTTTGTAAGTGTTGGAAATCACCTCTGGTGAACTGGCTACTGGTCCAGCCATCATTCCTCTGACAACGAGACCAGACCTGAGCCTTGGCTTCTCCTTCACTGTAGATTTCAGCTCCTCCGAAATCGTTGTCGCTTTTATATCTTCTCGACTATCTTTTAACTTCTTATCCCCATCAGAGGGTAAGTGGCTGTTGTGTATTGTCCCTGTGTGGCATTTTTCACTTTTGTGCTGATGTTTTCTGGACAGAAGGATTTTATCTAGTGGACTCTCAACATCGCATCTACAAGGAAGAAAAAGGCAAAATTTCAAACAGCAAAATGATGCACAATGAAATCAATGAAAACATTGACTAATTAAACATTGACTAATTTGGCTCTGGGCTCCCCAGTTTAAGAAGAACAGGGAACTGCTGGAGAGGGTACGGTGAAAGGCTATGAAGATGATGAGGGGGCTGGAGCATCTTTCTTATGAGAAAAGGCTGAGGGAGTTGGGTCTGTGCAGTCTGGCGAAGAGAAGACTGAGGGGGGATCTCATCAATGCTTACCAATACTTCAAGGGAGGGTGCTGGGAGGAGGGGGCCAGTATTTTTTCAGTGGTGCCCAGTGACAGGACAAGAGGTAACGATCACAAACTTGAACCTAGGAAGTTGCATCTGAACATGAGGAGGAACTTCTTTCCTCTGAGGGTGGCAGAGCACTGGCACAGGCTGCCCAGAGAACTGGTGGTGGAGTCTCTGACTCTGGAGACATTCCCAACCCGCCTGGATGCCATCCTGTGCAACCTGCTGTAGCAGGGGGGTTGGACCAGATGATCTCCAGAGGTCCCTTCCAACCCCTAACATTCTGTGATTCTGTAAAGCATTGTTGTCAAAGTTACATGTTATTTAGCAATGGTACTCAAATACAATCAATTTTCAATTAAACATCTATATGTACGTCTTCAAGGACATTATTTCAGTATCATTGTTATGTGTCACAATTGGTTATAAGACATGTAACACTTTAATCTTACTTATTTCATATGTACCATATCATAACAGAAAGCAAACTACATATATCACACCAGACAGGTCCTAAGCTACCACCAGCAGTTCCCAGTTTTTCTCTATCTGCTTGGTTGCAGTTTGAAAATTTGTTAACCCTTTTGCTAACATTCTCAGTTATCATATAAATGAGACTAGCTCTATGGACCAGTTTCACTCTTTGTTCAAATGCAGAACACTTATTTTAGTTCAAAAAAGAAAGGTACTTTTGTATTTGGGCTTTTCCTTGACAACAGTTTGCTACATTGCTGTCATTTGACCTTTTCCATACCCTTCAGCCTGGTACTCCAGCTAATAACACAAGGTGTACTTCACTGTTTGCATCCAGTTTACTACACATATATAATACTATAAACCAGCTTTTCTAAAAAGCAAATGAGATCCACCTGGATCTGTGATTTCATTTGTCGGAAATTATATGTATTTCTTTCTTAAAACTACCTTTAAACAAGTCATGTTCTTACTAAAAAGAGTTGTCACTTGTGCCTGTAAAAAATTGAGTCCAATAGTCTTCATCAGGATCTGTTTCGCTGTCTGCATAATACTAGACCACTGTTAAATATAAATTCTTTTATCCAGTAGTTCCCATGTCACTGAGACTTCTTTTGTGTCAATTGATAAAACTTATCTGCTGTTTTTCACTCCAGGATGTCTTTCTCCACCCTGTTTCTTTTCACTCCAGGATGTCTTTCTCCACCCTATTTCATAGTAAAGCAATTCTGTGATTTGAAGCACCTTGCATCCCTTATTTAATTACAAATTGTTTTTTGAAGTAGTACGTCTTGTGTTGTGAAGACACGCTGCTTATGTAAACCGAAGGGAGCAGGCTCAATCCCTGGGAGCACTGGGAAATCTGTTACTCCTGACCTGGGACCATATAACCCCCCATTGCAAAAGGACACAGTGTGTCGCTTAGACACGGTTTTAACAGTTACAGGCATTCAAAAAAACTTCAAGCAGAAGCCTAAAAGGAAAGAGGAGCCTTTAATAGGCAATGGCCACGCCGCCGAAACAGAGCCGAGCTGCACGGCTGGGAGAAGACCTGATCCAGGGGGAAAATGGAGCCCCCCACCCACCCAGGAGTGCCTACTTGTGTCCCAGGGTCAGATTCTCAGCTGGTTTTGGAAGAAAAATTAGTTAGAAATAGTGGTTTATATCAGGACAAGCCCCGAAACCCACAATCCCCTGTCACACACACGCATTTTTCCTCGGCATATTTTTGCTTCCCTTCACCTCCAGTCAACTTTGGCCTCCCCCACCTGAGGAAGGTACTAACCAGTGAGGCTGGTGCTTATGAAGGCTTGAAAATACATAGAAAAATCACACAGGATTTAGTCGGAAACCTGCAAGTCAGTGCAGGATTTTGTCCTCTCTGGACCCGGCAGCTTTCAGTGTGTGGCTGGGTAACATTTCCAAGCTCATACACACACAAAACATTGGATGTTTCTGGTTTTCGTATCCTGATTTTCCTTTAAGGTGCCATTTTCGGCTCCCCCCTGCCCCACAGGCTAGGGCAGCACTGGGGAACACTTTGGCCCTGAAGGGCTGGTTGGGCGCCATGCTGGCGAGGGGCCCTTCCTCACAGCACTGCGCCATTCCCCACCCTCTCCTGTCGCCGACACCACGTTGCTTCACCGTGTGGGGCTTTGCTTTGCCTCTTTGCATTTGTGTGGCCATGTACGCGTGTATAACGAGTTTGTTACTGTGTGCGTGTGGGGACGGGAGTGTCAACAACCCCACCGCCCATCTCCTTCCCCTCAGTGGAGGATTAAAAACCATAGAGTGGCCCCTCTGGCGGAGGGCAGAGCGGCCCCGCGCCGCACCAACTTCCGGCTCCGTGGCGGCCGCTCTGGGCTGCCAGCCACGCACTCGCCTTGCCGCCCCCGCCCGCCTCCAGGCGCCGCAGCCATTTTGCTGGGGGTCGTTAGCGGGAGCGTGGTGGGGTTCTGAAATCTCCGGGGCGCTGCTCTTCGGTCTTGGGGAGGGGGTGTTAGTGGATTCCTCTGTAGGAAAAGGCGTTTTTCTGTAATAGGAAGGTCTGCAGGCACCAGAGGGGCTCGCAGGGGGAACAGAACAGCTTGCAGTGTCTAGGGCAAGGGGAGAAAAATGAGGCAGGTACGGCCTCTGAGGCAGTGTGAGGTGGGATTGTGTCAGACAGGGAGCAAGATCACTGACAACATGCTAAAAGCTCCTATATCTGAAAAAGAAGTGGCTAATTCTGTTGCACTGCTTCCTTTTCAAGTGTTACTTCTCAGTTGGTCGCTTCAACTTTCAAAACTCTAGCCTTTCTTCCCCTGTAAGGAAGGACTTGCAGGGGTTTTGCGAGGAGCGATGTTCAAACTTGGCCACTTTGAGCATGCTGTGTTTAGGATGAGATACAAAATTAGATGAATTCCCTGAGAGTCAAGGCTAGGAAGGTAAATTACTCTTTTGTGCCAATTTTAAAAGCTTTCTATTAAAGCGCAGTTAGGGCTGTTACTCTACCTTGAGGCAGTAATAAATGCAATTGAAAGACTTGGTTACATGCTGTTTTCAGATATTTTGCAGCATGGAAATAACAACCTATACAGAATTTAAGATGGTAGGCCTTGCTTTTGACTATGTAAGGCATGAATCTGCCTTTGAGTCTGAGGGCAGGTGGTTAGTTTCTCATCAGAATATACTTCAAATTGAGTACTTCCAATTTACAAGGCATAAAAGCTTATTTCTGTGTGCTTCACTGACCTAAAGACATAATAGATTATCAACCTTTGTAATTGGTAGGGAACATAAAAGCATTTTTGAAGGGTGACTTGGATAGGAGATTTTAATCTGGAAATTTAAGCTTTCTGTTACTAGGATAACTAATAAAATGTAGCGTAGCTGAAGGTATAAATGATAAAACTTGGAACGCTATGTCCCTTATTTAATTAGAAAAAAAATAGTGGCTAGACAGGGCAAAGAGAAAGAAATGGGACTTTACCTGTAGGTGTGCGTTTTGCTTTCATCGAGTGTAGTGGCACTGCCACGCACGTGGTCTTCATCCGAGCCATCGGGGGGATGAGATGTTGAGCTCTTACTTTGAGGAGTTGTCAGAGCAGAACTTGAACTGATGCTTCTGGAAGACCCACGGTGCTCAAGGAAGTAATTAGTAATAATTTCGAGAAGTGTTTTCAGTGGGTTCTCCTTTGCCTGTCCAAACAGAGAAATAAAGTTTTTGGTGACCGTTGAAACTCTGTTAGTCTTACTGCAGCCTAAAATAGGGTATTCTTTTTACACTGTGCAGTAGCTGAAGACGTTCACTGCTTTCTAGAGATGCTGCTTGTGGGTTTACCCTGGATGTGACTATGGACAGTATAGGAGGGTTGGAGACGTCAGCTAGGCAACGTCAAGAGCTCAAAGGTGTTGCTGTGTTCAATGAAGTAGGCATTGGTCCAGAAGCAGCAACCTGTCTCAGTCATCCCTTATTCTCATGTTGGATAAACGTTGCAAAGTACGGTAACTATGCTAGAATACACCTTTTCTCACGTTACCTGGTCAACTTCAGAAGAATGTAGAAGGAACCACAAGTATTTTTAGTACCTGACTTCAGTAATTGTGGTTTATTTTATCTGAACTTGGTGGGAAGCTTGGACTCTGGAACTGTATTCATGTGCTTGGGATAACTCTTCAGTATAGGGCGACACCCCATACCACTTCTTGCATGGTTTTTTCCACAGTCCTCTGGAAAATATGTTCTGTGTACATGAGCATTTAATTAAAAAAAAAAAAAAAACTACAAAAAACAAAAACCACACCCAACCCAAAACTACCCACAAAACACCACAGAGGTTTAGGACTTTGGTGAAAAATGCTACAGTGTTTGCTGTAGTAATGTAACTACACTGATTTTTTTTTTATTTTTTTTTTCCCCCCCAAGTGACATTACTGGATAATTTCATGCTGCTTCCCAAAAGCATTGTAGTGCTTTTAAGTGGTGAGTGGACGGTGCTGGGTTTAGGGACTAAATTGAAATTAACCATTGATGTCCCTGACATCTAATATTGCTGTCTAGATTACATTTCAAAGAAACATAAATGCTGAAAGTGTAATTTTATCTGCCAGGTCTTGTATAAAAGTTGCAAATGGAAACAGGCGTGTAAGGGTACTTCCAAAATTGAATAATCTAGCCAGAATGATGGCAAAGGTGTCAAAGTGGATAATTGCCCCTGGTTTATTGGAGGTTGCAGTTTGTAAGAAGGGTTTATGAATTTTCAGGCTCTCAGCTTCGTCCCACAAGCTGCAATCTCACCTAAAAGCTCTGCTCTGCGTTCCTCTGAGAGCTCCCCGTGCGTCCACAGCAATGCAAGACCAGCCACAAGCTTGACTTCTCTGCAGTTTGGACACACAGTGCACTCTTGGTCTGCTTGGCCTAGTTTCACGGGCTCTGGTACCAAATTTTGGGGCGCATGATCTGTTTCCTTACCTTATTCTGTTTGTACAAGGAGTGCAGGTGTAGGACGTTTCGAAGTTCATTCCTGTTATTGATGCTCACTGCAGAGCGCGGAAGCTCCTGGTCCATGGTGGTGATGGTTTTCTTCAAACCCTGGGAAGGAAAAGTGGCAGATCTGAGAGTACTCGAGACAGTACAACTTACCAACTCTTTTATTCTTGGCTTTGTTGGATGTGCCATGAAACTTCTGGGTGGCAGTAATTAGTAGCAAGCTAACCCTTAGAACCTGTACTTTAATGGTGCGATCCTGCATTATCACAGTCCACAGATGTGGAAATAATTAAGGTGGCTGTGTTATCTGTGAGATGGAGATTACTGAACGTGGAAAAAAAAAAAAGACGATCTCTGTGCAGGTGACTTCAGCTGCTGAACAGCCTTATAGGACAGACCGGTCTGTATGAAGGCCCCTGCTAAGACCTGGGCCTCTGCTTCAGATAGTTCCAAAAATACCGAGTTTGCTTTTGCCATCAAGATGCGATACAGTTTTTCATAAATGTCATTTGACTTTTGTAATTACAAAGTCTGAACATCAGGTGTGCTCTCACCCTTAGGGGGTTCAGAACAGGCTTTAGAACTTTTATCACGAGTTTAAGTTATTCCCATTGGTCTCGGGTTGGAAATCAGTCAGATCTCCGTGGCATCAGCTGGTTTGGGCTCTTCAGACTTCCCCAGCTGCGTTGTGTCTGAAATCAGCAGGCACAAGCCCTTCAGAGACAAAATGCATCGGTATCTCCCTTTCTGGAGGGAGAGACTGATTTATTGTGAAATATCAGAGTCGGATCCTAAACTAATTCAAGTGGTACAACAGCGCACCACCGTTTTGAGAGAGAAAGTCCTGATTTCTTCTCTGAAGGGCTGTTGTTAGAAGAAAAGGTGTATTTTTCTGCAGATGGGTTGTCTGTGATTTAGGGAACTGCAGGCAAGTTGTGCCAAATAACGGATAGTTCTCAGAGTTGGCTCTGCTGCGTGTTAAAGATTTGGGGGAAGCAGGGGAACACTCGTGCAGAAGCATAAAGGATTCTCGGTGTCCCTTGGTTTTGCCTCCAGAGTACGTAGAATGATGCAGCAATTCAAGTATAAATTACTATTGGAAGCTGTACTGCCTGTTTTACCAGCAGGACATTCCCTTTTATGCTTTTATTCAGTTTTTCATTTACATGTATCTCACTCTGAAATGTTAAATATTTTCCATTTGAAAAAATCTTTGCAGTCAGTTGAACAGACAGACAGTGTGCCTGTTCTGGCAGTAAAAGGCAAATACGGAATTCTGCAGCTGAAATTCTGCTGGCAAATGTTTCGACTTGGTTCACAAACATTGAAAAGGCACATTTGGAGACGGGATGCAGAACGGATGAAGAAAAATTTGGTTTGTGTGGCACTTAATAAGACAGTGGCTGTTTAATTTCTGTTAGAAGCGAACTCATTCCTGACACTGGGGACCTGACTGGTCCGGGCATCGGCAATATTACCTTAGAATTTAACTTAAACACAAGTTAGTGGCTGCTTTCACCTGGAAATGAGAAGGTGCCTTTTCTGCTCAATCCCACGCTCCCCCCACGTATGTACAGTACAAAGTTCCCTTGACAGCATTAAGTTTGTTTTTGCTCTTTTTCTTCCCTTTTCCCTGTCCCCCTTCCCCTTGATAAATCTGTCTGCAAAGCTCTTACTGAAAACTGGGAGGGGAAAAAAAAAAATCCTAAACGCCAAAATCGTGTTACTGGTTCCTCTGGCACTGTTACCTTTTGCCTTTTTTTTTTTTTTTTTT